>JAVTVY010025424.1:0-10082 GCA_036873755.1 Hanleya hanleyi
AGATAACGGTCCTCCTGTTGAATGTTCACCTGTAAGGTGATGGATAACGGTCCTCCTGTTGAATGTTCACCTGTAAGGTGATGGACAACGGTCCTCCTGTTGAATGTTCACCTGTAAGGTGATGGATAACGGTCCTCCTGTTGAATGTTCACCTGTAAGGTGATGGACAACGGTCCTCCTGTTGAATGTTCACCTGTAAGGTGACGGATAACGGTCCTCCTGTTGAATGTTCACCTGCAAGGTGATGGATAACGGTCCTCCTGTTGAATGTTCACCTGTAAGGTGATGGATAACGGTCCTCCTGTTGAATGTTCACCTGTAAGGTGATGGATAACGGTCCTCCTGTTGAATGTTCACTTGTAAGGTGATGGATAACGGTCCTCCTGTTGAATGTTCACCTGTAAGGTGAGAGATAACGGTCTTCCTGTTGAATGTTCACCTGTAAGGTGATGGATAACGGTCCTCCTGTTGAATGTTCACCTGATATGTATATTAAGGTGATGGATAACGGTCCTCCTGTTGAATGTTCACCTGTAAGGTGATGGATAACGGTCCTCCTGTTGAATGTTCACCTGTAAGGTGAGAGATAACGGTCCTCCTGTTGAATGTTCACCTGTAAGGTGATGAACAACGGTCTTCCTGGTGAATTGTATATTGAAATGATAGAGAATGATGATATTGAAATGATCGCGCTATTCAGCCTTTTTTCGTGGATTAATAACCATTTTGAATGACCTTCATGTACATTTTATTTATACTGAAGTGAAAGATATACATACAGTATGGGTAGGGTAATAATGTTTTTGCTTTTTTTCAAATTTATGACCGGTAACAATGTTGAATAATTATGTACGTTTTTTTTTTTCATGTGATAAAACTTTATTTACATAAGTCGCATGCATCAAAATTTCAGATAAATTCAATTTGCATCCCAGTTCGTTGAAACATACGATATGATTGAAAGAGGAATCTCTTTTCAAAAATAGAAAAAGGATTGCATATTTTAAAGGCTCTCGCGGAGGACGAGGTATGGGTGCTGCAGTTAAAGTGCTCGTACAAATTCGGGATTAAATGTCGGGTATGTTGTCAAAAGGCACACAGTTAAATTAAAGAACGAATGAAGTCTGTACTATAAAGAAAACGGGGTACGAGGAGAGCTATATATTATATTTATTTCGAAATTTGGAAAAGGGTGTGAAACAGTCACTTGTACATTTTGTACATATCTGCTACACAATGAATATACCCGGCATTGCTCTGTAACGATAGTAGAACTGGCAAATGGTCTATTAACCCTATCTGGCCTTGGGATTTGGGGACCTGTCAATGCCTTGGGGAGTGGGGGGGGGAGGGGATCTGACTCCCTGCTCTCTTAAATATTTTCCTTACCCCTTGAGCTAGGGGCTGAAACTTACCACACTATACGCTTGGGTCAAGCTCTATCAGAGATGCAAAAATATCCAAGATGGCCGATGTGATGACATCACAGTGACGTCATTTTCATTTTTTGTCGATTTTTCTGTCAGATTTTCCGATTTATTTTATCTTTGCCATTTCTCGGCAAAAGCTGCAAGATAAATTAGTAATTAATAGTCATATGATAGATGTGAAATAAAATCGTTTTTGCTCACTTTTCCTCACAGAAGAGCAAAACTTTTGAACAAAAATGACAAAACATCACTTCCCGGTCACCCCACACGGTCACAATTTTGAATTTACCCATGATCCTCTGCTCGGAGGTTCATGCAAATAGGACCAAAATGACCTTAATATGGTATGCTACAAAGTCATGGAGTGTCAGCTGTCAAGTATTTGGCAGAAATAGCTAGGACACAAAGTTTGATAGGGGACCATATTGACCCTCCCTCCCCCCCCCCCCAACCGGCCTATAATCAACCATTTGTTTTCCAATCAAAAATCCAGTTTCGAATATCCTTATTATAACCATAATCTTACGACCAAGGAATATTATTTAGCCTATCCTGCGTTGAAAAACGTGTTGTTTCTTGTTTTTTTAAACGTTCAAATATATCGAATTTAAAAAATAATGGCGGAGAAAACTACACACGTATTCAATTCTGGCTTTTTTGATACTATTATCGACATCTGAATCGCAATTTCCAAAACACGTTGTGAACATTGTCAATTCGCAGTATCTTACTTGTGACAAATCTTAGAACCAGAATTTTTTTTTTCAAAATATCCAGGCAGATAAAAAGTTATTTCTCATTAACTAGATATGAAATATAGTAAGATATGATATCATCAATAAATTATTTGCAGAACTGGATAGCTGGAAATTATTTTAAACATGAAAGCCTTTGTGAATATCATTTAAGATTACCTTTTTAATTGAAATTTGATAATTAGAAATGTTTTTAACTGAATCTATAGCACAACAGTACACCTTAAAACGCAAATGTTACATTTAGAGGGTTGGAGGAGAGAAAACATTTATAAAGTGTTGCTTCACCACTTTTAAGTGTTGGATGCAACAGCTTAATATGTTGCATTTAACACTTAAAAGTGGTGAAACAACACTTACTAATTTTTTTCTGAATTGTTTTTTTTTGTTTTTTTTTAAGCCCTGGAACCAACCATTGGGCATTTATTCGTTGTTCTGGCTACGATTTTACAATACTACCTTTACAATGCCCACGTACATGTAGGCCCAGCTGGGTGGCAAAAATTATGTATATACAAGAGATGTACATGAAATGGCTAACACCTTACATGTCATATTCCATCTATTTGCGGAATGCTAAAAGAAAAGAAATATATATACCCCCCCCCCGCATCCTCTTCCAAACAAAGACAACTAATATAAACATTCCCAGTAAATTAATGCTAATACCCCCCCCCCCCCCACCATTAAATTAACCCCCAAAATAAGACAGGCACCAGCAGGCGAAGTATTCAACACCAATGGTAACAAGAAAAATAAAAAGAAATCGACGCTAAGAATGAAAATGATTGACGACAGAGTTGTAATTTCTGGGTGGCTGGACACTCGTAGAGATAGGTTGGTGCACGTGCAGAATATGACACCAGAGAGAAACATCTGACGGACGAAGAACAGTCTAGTAGTATATCTTGTTACATTGTTGCTGCCGCAAGCAGCTGGACAGAATTATTGTCCATACATCGTGGAGATCTTTCCGGTCCTGCTGGTGAATACGGTCCTGCTGTTGAACGTGCCTGCTCGTGAATGTAGGCTGGCCAGTACTGTTGAACTGAACCGTGCGTTGGTTGGTTTCCCCTGTACGTCATAGCAACGTAGTAAAGGTCAACTTCCGCTATTGGAGGCAGGGATGTTATTGGAGCCTGCGAAATGGAGCATGCGCTGTGGGGAGGTTGCCCAGCCACCAACCTCCCCACAGCGCACGCTCCATTTCGCAGGCTCCATTACCATCCCTGCCACCAATAGCGGAAGATGACCTTTACTACGATGACGTATAGGGGAAACCAACCAACGCACGGTTCAGTTTGAATCCGGCCGAACAATTCCTTTAGTGTTGCACATGAGCGAACTACTTTTCATATGCTCTGTCCAGATAAACAGGGAAAATTATCTCCAGATAATTCTTTTTAACGCTAGGTCACCGGAGGTATTATGCAGACTTGAAAATTAATCGAAATGTTCGGTAAACATCTATTTTACTATATATGATGTCACTTCCGGCGATGTGCGCGAAGGCCCCGAATCCGGTCCAAAAATCTGACTGGTGGCTGGGGTGTTATTAGACCCCCAGCGAGGTGGTTGCCCAGCCACCAGTCAGATTTTTAGACCGGATTCGGGGCCTTCGCGCACATCGCCGGAAGTGACATCATATATAGTAAAATAGATGTATACCGAACATTTCAGTTACTTTTCAAGTCTGCATAATACCTCTGTTGACCTAGCGTTAAAAAGAATTATCTGGAGATAATTTCCCCTGTTAATCTGGACAGAGCATATGAAAAGTAGTCCGATCATGTGCAACAATAAAGGAGTTGTTCGGCTGGATTCAAACTGAACCGTGCGTTGGTTGGTTTCCCCTATACGTCATAGCAACGTAGTAAAGGTCAACTTCCGCTATTGGTGGCAGGGATGGTAATGGAGCCTGCGAAATAGAGCATGCGCTGTGGGGAGGTTGGGGCCAATCCTACTGGCAAAATACCATGTACTGATTTGAAGCAAATCAACCAGTCAACTGAATGATATCACAAATATCAATAAACAAAAAACCAACAAAAATTCTCATGGGGTCAAACCTGGTGGAATTTTAATTTCAAAGAATTTGAGGGGGGGGGGGACCAAAAATCCGCTATGGACTACACCCTTTCAGGCGGCGTATACTCAGAGTTCCGCGGTAAAAAAGTTCCCACAGGAACTCTGAGGATATGGCCGGCCTGTCGCCATCGCGTTAGTTTAGGGACCATTTGCACTTCGCCATGCATAAGGTGGCTTGCGAATCGTGTGTCTCCATTATCGCCAAGCGATATCCGGTACTTTACCGGATTCTGTTCGGCCTTCATCCGGCGGAGAAATCTGATAAATTACAGGTTTTCATACCACTTCTGAAACAGATATTGCCTGGGCTTACAAAATATATAGGTATGTATAACTTTTGTATCATCTAAGAGGTGGATCTGAAATTTTGAACAAGTAGTTCATCACATGACTCGAAAATGGCGAGTTACGTTGGAGTTACGTTGGTAGACTTTAGCTGATTGGCTGACAAAGTCACGTGGTATTGATTTATGGAAATTCCCTCTTGCACTTGCCGAAAGTAGGCTGAAATGGATACACACGGTCCCAGGGTGAAATGAAAATTCATCAATTCGCTTGGAGAAATATTTAAAAACTGTTCTATTCTAGGTTGCCAAGCATAAATTTAGGATTGCCGACATGATAATTCCCTTTCGGTGCGAATCAAATTGCCATTTAAATGAAAAATCTCATTTATCTGACTTAACGTCAAAACCTCCATAACCATTATCACGATTAAAGTTTTTCCATTAAACTTTTATGTGCCATCTCCCTGGGGCTTTAGATTTCACCCGCTTGGTTTTCGTGGCATTTGGTCATCACTAGATGGCGCTATAGACATGAATGCAGGTAAACATGTGTAACAACGTGTTTGATTTCCATGAAATTTGGGTATAATGATGTTGCAAGATAGGCAAAGAACTGACAAGATTTTGGTGGTGTTGGCGAATCATGGAGACGCATTTTTGCATCTCAAAATAAGATTTTGTTTTCACAAAAATGAAAATTTGCTTCTTAATCAGGTAAAAGTAATTCTATTTTGTTGAACATGAATCTAACATTCCCAGTGTTATAATTCAAATCCCTTGTAGGGCCAAATGACCATTTTTTTAAATATATGAAATTCTCATGACTTGAGTCCAATATCTATACATTCCCCAGGCCACATCTGAGGGTTTGCTTCATCATGTAGGTTCGTGATATCGTTCATCATTTGGTGGAACTATAGACAGTAAACTTATTGGTGTTTCAACTGTTCATGAAGTTTATTATTGTCAGACAGACAAAGGATTTCAAAGGACTGAAAGTTTTTTTTTGATTGATTGAAATTGAAGGCCCACCTCTCATACGGATTTTGCAGCCCATGAACATAATGCTTGATTTATATCTCATTATACATTCTTTTTTACAACTACTAATTTTATTAACATTATGTTTTAAAAATGGATTGTAAGGACATTGGTGCTGTTAGTGCTGGCATAATCATGTGGCACAGGGTAAAGTCAGCTAAATATATCTAAATCAAGGCTACATCAGCCCCTGCTTACACACATAACTAAAATGCAGTCAGAGAAAATATGCTCCCATGAGTATCTGGTCAGTATGGAGAAAGGATTCAAGTGAGCTTGAAGTCTGACCATTTTTGTCAAATAGACATACTGTTAACACTGATAATCTGCTTTACCTTTCAGGCCTTATATTATAGGACAGTATGTTGACCATTCAGATAATAAGACCTGTAATCCGCCTTTTGCGCTATTCGTAATGCCGGTTTCGGCCGCAAGGTGGCGCTAGCGCTCACGGCACTTTGGTCTGTTCCGGTTGATTTATTACATAATGCACTTTACATAAGTGGACTAGTAGACTTTGTGGCAACAAAGTAAACACTTCATTTCCAAAATCAGTGTTATTTCTCTCTCCATTACTGACATAGCCCTGGGCTTTCAGATTTCTGGGGATGCATTCTGGTCAATTTTCAATGAATAAAATCACAAATTATCACTCAGTTAATGCACAATTTTTTGTTTTATGTGGAGGTCCCCAGGATTTATTTGAAACTCGAGATGTGAAATTGCACATACCATTGCATTTTGACAGCATAGTTACAAATGTTGATAATTATTTTTTTAACTGAAAAAGTAGAAAGATTTTTGAAGTGGAACTTCTACATACCTGCTATATGGCACATCCCACCTGGGAAATTTTTACAAGTATATCTAATTGAAGTAATCCATTGGAACCACTGATGATTTTCCAATAGTAGAGAAGAAAATCAACTCCGAGTAGACAAATTTCATTCCGTATAGTTCGCTATTAGTTATAGCATCTTCAGCAGTGAACAAAGTTACAAACAGCTCCATACGCACAGTACATATATATATATATATATACAAGGCATAATGTGATCTTAGCCAATACACATTTATGAATAGGATTAAAGCCATTAAATTATGTCAGTCAGGTGGGACGGATATTAAAATGCTGTCATTTTCAGAAATTGTTAAGCGATAACCTGACAGCGATCTACAAATGGTGTGATTCAAGGGATACAATAGTAGTATACAAAGACCGAATTGATAGAATACCCCCCCACTGCGCATGCGCAGAACCTGGTGTGACGTCATAAGTGTATGGGCATTGGGGGGTTATTGGGGGTGTGCGCATGCGTGATGTGTGGGAGGTGGGTACAAGATGGCCGCCATGTGGGAGGTGGGTACAAGATGGCCGCCATGTGGGAGGTGGGTACAAGATGGCCGCGATCAATGAGTGCATAGAAAAAAAAAAGTTCCGGCAAAAAAAAAAAAAAAAATGTATTCATCCGCGGTGATGCGGTTTGGCCGTGGTTTTGGCGGTAATTCGGTCTCGGGGAAAAAGCTTCCGCGGAGAAAAAGTAGTCCCTAGATAAAATGGTCCGATTGGGTCGAGTGAGGTATCAAAGTGAAGCTTAGGTGAAGGGGCATCTAATGGGCTAGGTGTGGGGTTGAAATATCGGCCTTCTGCGCATGCGCGGTGGCCGAAGGGTATGAAAATAGCCTTTTTGGAGCTAGGGGAGCCCCTAGTGGACCGATGGGTCGAGTGAGGTATCAAAGTGAAGCATATGAAGGGGCATCTAATGGACTGGGTGTGGGGTTGAATTAGGGTCATTCTGCGCATGCGCGGTGGCCGAAGGGTATGAAAATAGCCTTTTTGGAGCTACGGGAGCCCCTAGTGGACCGATGGGGTCGAGTGAGGTATCAAAGTGAAGCATCCATGAAGGGCATCTAATGGACTGGGTGTGGGGTTGAATTAGGGTCATTCTGCGCATGCGCGGTGGCCGAAGGGTATGAAAATAGCCTTTTTGGAGCTAGGGGAGCCCCTAGTGGACCGATGGGGTCGAGTGAGGTATCAAAGTGAAGCATCCATGAAGGGGCATCTAATGGACTGGGTGTGGGGTTGAATAAGGGTCATTCTGCGCATGCGCGGTGGCCGAAGGGTATGAAAATAGACGTGTTGGAGCTACGGGAGCCCCTAGTGGACCGATGGGGTCGAGTGAGGTATCAGAGTGAAGCATCCATGAAGGGGCATCTAATGGACTGGGTGTGGGGTTGAATTAGGGTCATTCTGCGCATGCGCGGTGGCCCAAGGGTATGGAAAATAGCCGTGTTGGAGCTAGGGGGGCCCCTAGTGGACCGATGGGGTCGAGTGAGGTATCAAAGTGAAGCATCCATGAAGGGGCATCTAATGGACTGGGTGTGGGGTTGAATTAGGGTCATTCTGCGCATGCGCGGTGGTCCAAGGGTATGGAAATAGACGTGTTGGAGCTAGGGGAGCCCCTAATGGACCAATGGGGTCGAGTAAGGTATCAAAGTGAAGCTTATGTGAAGGGGCATCTGATGGACTGGGTGTGGGGTTGAAATATCGGCATTCTGCGCATGCGCGATGGCCGAAGGGTATGAAAATAGCCTTTTTGTAGCTAGGGGAGCCCCTAGTGGACCGATGGGGTCGAGTGAGGTATCAAAGTGAAGCATTCATGAAGGGGCATCTGATGGACTGGGTGTGGGGTTGAATTAGGGTCATTCTGCGCATGCGCAGTGGCCCAAGGGTATGAAAATAGACGTTTTGGCATCTAGGGGAGCCCCTAATGGTCGAATGGGGTCGAGTGAGGTATCAACGTGAAGCCTAGGTGAAGGGGTATTTGATGGCTGGGGGGGTGCATGTAAAATTTTTCCTGAAAAAAAACGGAACACGGACTTTATCGAAAAACCTGGGAAAATGCCTATATGGGGTATGAGGGGTATATAGGTCGCCGGGCTTAACGGGGCTTGTCTATCAATAGAGTTATCTCCCCTAGTTCCAGGATGGGTGTATGTAAAAATTTTCCTGAAAAAATACGGAATACGGACTTTATTCTAAATTACGGGAAAATGCCTATATGGGGTATGGCAGGTATAGGACCATCCTGGGAAACCTACTTCTCCACATTTGCGGTATAGGTTGTGGGGTCTCGTTTTACTCGTTTCGTCATTTAGAACATGATAGGAAGTGTCCCCGTGCGAATCGGTGAAATTTTTGAAAAAGTACGATATAGCCTCATATAGTCCCATACTGGGGTATAGGATCAATGTTTGTCCCCCTGGGAAACCTACTTCTATACATTTGCGGTAGGGTTGTGGGGTCTCGTTTTACTCGTCTCGTCATTTAGAACATGATAGGAAGTGTCCCCGTGCGAATCGGTGAAATTTTTTGAAAAAGTACGATATAGCCTCATATAGTCCCATACTGAGGGTATAGGACCGATGTTTGTCCCCCTGGGAAACGTACTTCTATGCATTTGCGGTAGGGTTGTGGGGTCTCGTTTTACTCGTCTCGTCATTTAGAACACGATAGGAAGTGTTGCGGAGCGAATCAGTGAAATTTTTGAAAAAAGTCACCGAGGCCTGGGTAGGCCCATAGGCCTATACTGCATGGCTATGGGTGTATAGGCCCATACGGGGTGGACATGTTGGAGTCTAGGTGAGTCCCTAATGGTCCAATGGGGTCGAGTGAGGTCTTACTTTGAAGCTCTCGTGGAGGAGCACTTGACTACACTAATGGTTCATCCGTGTTCAATAGTCTGCGCATGCGCAGTCTGGCCGTAGTATAGAAAACAGGCATTTGGGTGCTATGTAGGGGTGTGTTTGGGTTAGAGATGAGCTAATCACGGTTCGAATGGGTCGTGTGAGGTGTCAAAGTGAAGCTTGTGTGGGGTAGTCAGAATGGTGTGTTTTTGAATGCATGTAAAAATTGTCTGCGCATGCTGATTGGTTACTTAGTAAGTAAAGTGGCCATTTTCGGGCAGAGTGAAGAGGGAGATTGGCCCAGGGTCGAATGGGAAACATCACGGTTCCGAATGCGTCTGGAAGGTGTCATCTTGCTAGTTCTCGGGGTGTACATTCCGATTTGAGGATGTTCGCGTCATCTGTGACGTCATCGGTGATGACGTCGTGAATTTTAATGTGCCAAAAGTAAGCCATTTCGGGCAGTACATGAAGGTATTTGGGTCGAGATGGGCTATTCACGGTTCGAATGCGTCCTGGAAGGTGTCATCTTGTAGTTCTTGGGGTGTACATTCCGATTTGAGGGATGTCCGCGTCATCTGTGACGTCATCGGTGACGTCATCGGTACGAGTAGTAGCGAAAGTGGACATTTCCGGGCAGTACATGAAGGTATTTGGGATCGAGATGGGCTATTCACGGTTCGAATGCGTCCTCGAAGGTGTCATCTTGTAGTTCTCGGGGTGTACATTCCGATTTGCGAGATGTTCGCGTCATCTGTGACGTCATCGGTGACGTCATCGGTACGAGTAGTAGC
>JAVTVY010025425.1:0-101017 GCA_036873755.1 Hanleya hanleyi
TGGTGTTGAAAACAGGGGTCTCCGTAAGGATGCAGTCAAAGTTTCGTTGTGAGACATGGGAAACCTCGGCTTTTACACACTTATCACTCACGTCGTGCATGTTCTTTAAGTTACAAATGGTTTCATAGAAGCGATACAGAGTGACAAACCAATTTTGATTCCCACAAACATGTAGAATTTCACGCTGAAACTGACACACTGTGATCATAGTACAGACGATACGGTACAGTGTTTTGATTGGCACATTTCAGGGAAGAATAAGGGGGAATAACTTTACTGTTTACAAAGTAAATCCAGGAAAAGCATGACTTTTAACATTGAAATGTGGGAGGGGGGGAGGGGATTTGGTTTAATGTCACACTCAAGGTTTTTTCACTCAGATGGTGACAGCCAGTTTGGATGTTCCCATATGAGTGAAAAAGCATTGAGTGTGACATTAAAGGCAAATATAAAATTTGACCATGAATATATCTTGTGGTGTAGATCAAAGGGAATACTATGTAATTGAAATTTAAACATAAAATAGTGAAATTTTGTCACATAACAGTGTATTATTATTTTATTATTATTTTATAGTATGGTACAGGAACAGAGGTTGGAATAATATTGTTATCATTATATTATGATTTCATATATAAAATAAAATATTAGTTCGGAGAACTTGTCAATTGATTCTCAATGTTAAGATCAGACAAGTTTGACTGTATGTTGTAAAATATTTGACAGCAGTATTTAAAAATTTAATATCTCACAACTGACCTGCAATACTTCATGAATATAAGTTCAAGTTCAAGTTTATTGCACCAAACACCCGGTACAGGGCAGAGTACAAAACAAAACAAAGTAATATATGAATATATTACCGAAGTTCTCCAGATTGCATTCACAAGATATTACTCTGGAAAATAATTAAAACTTTTGTTAACTTTGTCAGGTTTCATATAACAACCCAATTTTGGAAATTCAGTTTTTCAAAATGATTTATGGAGAATAATCATGAAGTCTTCATGTTGTCCAGTTGGCAGTTCAGAATGTCTATTTCAGGGAAAGATTCTTTTAACATTGGAACGTTCCATATTATGTAGATGTGTTTATGTATGCACAATAATTTTTGCAGGGAAATAAATTTTGAAATATAACTGCTATCAGAAAATAGTAAATGCTTCATATTTGTTATTGGAAGAGCTATTAACATATTTAAACTCTGGAAAAATTGAAAATTTAGATCTGTTACACCAAAAACTGAAAAAATAAAAATAAAAATAAATAATAAATAAAAATTTAAAATGCTTTATCATAGAAATATTTAGCAAATGCAAATGTTCATATTCATACTCGATATTCATTGCTCACAATTCTCAGGACCCAGGTTTATCATGCCTAATAATCTTTGGGGGATTATACTGGAAGTTCAATATATACAGTCAGTTTGACTGTACAGACCGTCAATAATACATATAATGTGAGATACTGCAATTTTTTAAGAGTGCTGTGAATTATCTATTACAACAACAATGGACCAAGTTAGATTATCCCTTTAGTTTAAGAAATTTTTCACCAAACAAAAATCCAAATCAAGGTCATATTTGGGGCAAGTTAGTACCAATAATTATGGATGGCTGTTGGAAAACACAATAAAAAGTTGCAATAAAACATGTGAAATCTGACAATTACTAAATTGCTCCAAATCAAATATTTTTACCCACTATCAAAATATTCAAGAAAAACTGATACATAAATTTCTTCCCTCGCTCTGGCTGCCTCCACATATATTCCACTAGAATTGTTCCTTGTAACAAGTCCCCATTCATAATCTTCTTGTTTTCTGAGAGAGACATAAAAATAAACATAATGCATGGAAGTATAAAGTAGAATTACTTTTAAATACAGCAAGTGATAGCTGGGTTACCTGCATGTCAGATATACCCTCTGATTGCACTGGGGTTGAAATATTGGAGCTCAAGTTTTATGCACATGGATCTCGGCCAATCACCATCATCCGCTTGTAAACAGAGCAGAGTGGACTCAGCATGTCACAGGTAAAAAAAGATGTTGCCTCGATCATGTGTTCTTGTGAAATAATTTAGCATAAACTTGTCAGTTCTTTCACAAGATAAACTGGACACATTTCCTCATCTCTCTATGCAGATATGTGCTGCTTTTGTGGATCAATCCAAACCGAATCAAATCAAATCTCGACAGAGATTTGCCTGGGTCCATTTGCGCTGATATACGAGTAAGCCCCTACAGTCCAGGAGCCGTAATCTTCTTTCTTTCTGGGAGTTGTTTTGTAATGTATCTTCCTGTGGATTTTGATAGCTGATCACAATGTCTGAATATTGTGAAATGAACCAAACTTATATTGTCTTCGGTGAGCTTGATATTCATTTTTCTCAATTCTCAAGACCCAGGTCTATATCTTGCGAAATAGACTCTGGGGACTATAATCAATTATTTGCTTTTCTTCTAATTTGATGGCTTAACTGTTTGGGAATGATATCACTATATATTTTTGTTATTTTCTTCTATTGTGCACCTAGAAATCCATATTTATCTATTGGGTCAACATCAATGGTTTATGTTTACATTATATATAAACAATAAATTTGAATTAGATCTAATTCAAAGTAATGTTAGGACACAATCGCAAGCCCCAATCTTACATACCTACAGAGGCAAATGTAGGCGACTGTTAATGCAGCTCCCACAATTAGGATTCTGGCTGCAGCAAAAATTATTGTGGAATTGAAGCATTTAAGACAATGTTAAATACTGCTGAGGCGAAGATACTTTTGCTATGGCATTGGTCTCAGCATTGTTGATTGTTGTGGTTAATTGAGGGGACTGTAATGTAACCACCTAACTCATTTTCATTTTCTTTTATTCATTCATTTTCTTTCAACCACAATTCAGAATACTACATAAATATAGGATACATCTAACCTGCAGAATGTGCTGCCATATTGACTTTTAGTCACATGCCATAAAGGCAAATGACTGTCCACCATGTGATTTGGCCATGCGCCATTGTATGTAATGGCTAGAGCCAGAGAGAATATATACAGGGGAATGATTGCACTCATGATGATGATTTCTTGCATGTCAATTCAAATTGTCAACTTCTGTCAAATGTGACTATTTCACTGACCAGCAAAAGCTGGAGCACTATCAGCTGGTCATGGACATTCCAGTCCCAGATCTCCCTATGCTTATGTGTGGAAAAGTAGGTGAAACCTGGCACAAAAATGTTATGCTTTCCATTACCTTTATATTGTACAAAGGATCACTACGCTGACTATATAATGCATATTTTGGCAATCCAGATATATTGGACTGATGTGTATTGCAAGTTCAAATTATTCCCCATAGAATAAGCATCTAGACAGGACCAACCCGCCAGCCATCCCATGCAGCTGTGAAGCATATTGCACCCCATTCTTGTAGTCTTTGAAATTACAGGGTTCATGCACTTACAGCAGAAAAAATCCAGGATTATTCCAGGACTTTCCAGGTCATGATTCTAATTTTCCTAGAGTACAATAACTTGCAGCAAAGATGATCAAATTAATGAAGTCCAGGAACAAATTTTGGCACAGAAACGTGATATAGCATCATCTCCCAGAAGACGAAAGTATAGTTCTTCCAGGAGTTTAACTTTATTTTTAAGCATTTTCCAGGTTAGCAATTAAATTCCAGGAATTTTAAGAACTTTCCAGGAGGCATATGAACCCTGAATTAGGTCATAGTCCTCTTGAAGTGAACTTGATCTAGAGACTCTCATATGACACCACTGGTTATGTGAGAGATTGAGATGCTCACCTAATTTATTTTCAATATATCATGTTCAAACAAGGTTCTGTCATTTTGACCAAGAATTTTTCAAAAGACGTAATTCTATTTTGACCAAGAATTTTTCAAAAGACGTAATTCTGGAGTGAACTTGACCTATACATGCACAGTACAGATTCTACACCCCAGTGAAAACATTTGATCAGACTCCCTGCTTGTGCAGGCCTCAATTAAAGGTGGTAACCTGTTTTCAGGTTGCCTGGAGGTTGCCATATGAAAAATAATGGTAACCTATTTTCAGATCCCCATAATTCTGACCAATAATATGACCATAGATCAATAATTATACAAAAGGTTGCCATAGGTTACCAGTGTAGACTTCATGAGAGGTTACCATCAGGGTCCCTTAAATTGAGGCCTGCTCGTGCATCACTTCATACATGTAATATATGGCAATTTGTAATGGGGCTTTAACAGAAAATTCGACCTAACAGTTTCATCAATGTGTCAGTGTGGAATTCATTCAGGCCTCCATAAACTAGTATCATTTCAAATAATATCTTGATGCCAGCCCAGTTTGTTTTTGAGAAACATTTTGAGAAACATGATGTACATGTGTATGTACTGTGTTCACAATCATATGCTCTCTTTTCACCACATTCAACATGATCTTTGGAAATGGATTATGGACATGGTCAGTCCAGAGTAACCCTGACACTAACTTAGAGGGTGAATTTTATGTGTTATGATAATGACTATACCATATTACCATATTACTTGACAGCAATACATTATTGACACCGCATGACCCTGAAACTCAAAGCTGGCACTAACCTGCTCTCAAAGTACTGGTGAAATTATATGGGGAATTACAATAGAACATATTGGTTGTGTCACATTATTAGTTGAAATGGTGTACCATTACAGGACATTTCAAGGAACAATCTAACAACAGGTTTGGCTACCAAGTCCCATTGATTTTAGTCTACATGGTCTACCATGTCTATGGTACCTGACCTAGAGTGTACATTGTAACTGTTCATTTATTATTATATGGGGAGCCGATAATCATTTCCAGTTGCAAATACTTAGGGAACAAAAGTATGGAGAAGAGGTGGGGGGAGGGGGGGGGCAGATCTGGGGTCTGTGATAAAACGCAACCAGCTGGTCTTCATTATGGTACATGTTGGACAGCCCCCTCTTCTCTTATAGTTTGACAGTAGCTGGTGTTTTACATAATGTAATATGTGTGACATAATATTTGATCATATTATATATGGCATATTTATACCAGCTAATGCAGCGTCAAAACAACTGTATGAGTATTGAAACAAATCCGAAGACGGCTAAAAAAATAATAAGAAATAGCCCAATGAACACAAAACCCCTGACCTGTGGTAAATTGAGAAAAACTGGGCTGATATAGTCCAAGTTGATACGGTATAGTTGTATCTATGGTTTTGGAAAGCCTAATTGCTATTATTCTTGGTGAGATATTATATTAACGAGGATGATGGACAGTCAGACAGGTGGGCGATGGATAGTCAGACAGGTGGACGGATGATGACACTAACAATGGTCAAATTTGGCTGAGGGAATTTGGTGGACATGCAGTTATGAACGTTTGATTTAAAATTCATGGTTTGATGGCGGTTTGTCTTTTTCAATATGTATATATGACTCATGCATGCCATGGAGTATACATGTGCAAATGCAATATGGAAATAGAACTACTACAATTTCAACTTTTTTTTCTGCGAAAGCATTAACTGTCCAGACGGAATTGTTTTGTAGTTCTATACATTATACTGTTTTTAAGCTGATTGAAAAATCATGATTGTGTTTCAATATGCTACATCAGAAGCGAATCAAGCAGAAGTCTGTAACCTTAAATTAGCTAGAATTCATTGGCCACCACCTCCCTGCTTATAACGCATGATGTGATTAAGATGTGCAGTAAAATTGCATCTGTCAAAACTCACACGAGTAGTGTAACTAACGTCACAGGACCTACGAATTAGGGTGAGGAAGATGACTTGGGGGTCCAAGCGTAATGTAAAAAGTAACCTAAGTAGGTCAAATTTTAATCAAAAGCAGGTCAGCTCAAAACTTGCTGGTAACAGTCCCCTAATGCACGTTCATGCCAAAAATCAAGGTTCTAATGTCAACGGTTCTCCTTATTTTGCTGTCGAAAGGATTCTGATGGACTGACTCACTCACTCATTCACTCATTACCGGACACTTTGCAAATGAGAGCCTACTTCGCAGGAATATTTACGCTGATTCAAAACAAAAATCAAGTGATGCAACATGGGAGATGAGCTGATGCTGGAATTCAAATACTCAACTTATGAAACATGTATACATAATAAGTCAACCCATGATCCCCGCATGCCGACTCCGCATCTCGTCTTTCATGTTTAGAGACTGTCCAAGAGTCTAGTGGTAAAGGTGGGTACGGCATATCATGTTAGGCACACTTTTTCTTGTCAGATCACCAAAGTTAAGCAACACTGAGCTCAGTCAATACTTGAATGGGTGACCGGGTGCTGTACTGGCTGGGCTGATCAGTGTCCAGGATAATAGGAACTGTGGACACTCCCATGTTCTGGCACATTAGGCATGTCGTGTCGGTGATATGACTGAAAAAATGTTGAAAACGATGTCAAATCCTACTCACTCGCTCACACTGGGTTGATAAGTGCCAGTGCCATCTAGCTATTCTGATATGATGTCACAGCTGATTTGCTTTTGATGACATGTATATGTGACAATGTAATATTGGATTTGACAGATGGAATTTTAGCATTTATTCCAGAATTGCATTATTTTGCTGTCTGAACTAAAATGTTTCATCATGGTTTAATATTCACATGGATGTACAAAGAAAATAGTTTAAAATAATTCTTATTTCATATTTGTCACAATAAATTGATTCCAGTGTTCAGCTGACAAATAGTGAAAAAGCCATATATGCATGCCAATTCTGTTCAGAAGATTCCAATATAACAATTGAAGAAAAGACGTACAAAAGAAAAGACGTTGACATTTACATGTAGTGAATAGTGATATAAATGTTCATTCTCTTCATGACATTCATCTTCATAACTTACAGAAAGCAACTGGTGTAAAGCCATACAAATGCTCATAGTGAAAAGCCAAACCAATGTATTATGTTCATTCTGTTCAAAACACCCCCAGCTAAAAACTGAGTGTGTTGATACAACATTGCAATCAGCAATATCTCAGCTATCCTGGCTATATAACAACTATCAGTTTACAATATGTATAATCTTGCAATTTGGTTATTACTATTGTCACAGCTAGGTTAGTCAACTCTTACCAGCTGGAAAGTCATTATTTGTGTGAAAGGCTGTTTGCTGCACTTTTTAAATTTAATGATCAATTCTGGGCACCATCTATAATTTTCCTATGATCCTTTGTACCCCAGATTATGAAAGTTCACAATAACTTAATATAAGGGGGTGGGGCTGTAGGTTGTCAAGAGAGAAAAATAGTCACAAGGAAATTGCTTCAACTCCTATTGTTCAAATAAGCTTATTGACTAAAGTGAGGTGTTTGTTATTGCAAAATGCAGCTAAATCTGTGTTGTGGTGTTTGTGCTAAATTTGTGGTTACTTTACCAGTGACTCTGTATTGTCACTTTGTAGTTTTTAATTTGTACTTGAACATTTGTTTAATTTTGTATAGATTTTTTTTATAAATTACACAAATGAGAAAAAAATATCCTCACATTGTTTGTGGTAGTAAACAAAAATTGTGTGTAGTATGTGGAGGATGGGAAGTTGTTTGTTTGAGGGAAATGACAGCAATGAGATACAGTTCATTCTTAGCAAAACATGGCTGATATCTGATTTTTGAGAATTTTTATATCGACATACCAGTACATACTGTTATCCTTTGTGATCTTCTGACACTGGCAGTTGATTTACAGTGTGGTTGTTTGTGGTAAATTTGTGGTAATTAATTTAGTCACGTGTTCCAGGATTTTTTTTAGAATTTGAACTTACTGTATGGCAAGTCAAATTTACCAATACTTTTTTCAATGAATTCAAACCTTGGAAATTATTTTGAATTGATAATGAGAGCTCAATATAACTATCAATACATTATATTGCATCTACTTTAGCCTGATGATGACTTCAGTAAAAAGTGCTCTCTGTCTCCTGTGCAGCTGGATGTCCACATCCGTAAAAATATCACACTGTAAAATCTCTGCCACCTTTGTAACTATCCCATTGTGTACTCAATAGATGTTTCCGGCTCCAGTTTTGGTGGGTTTTTCAAGCTCCATTAAAACAAATGGTAAATTTGAATTTGTCTAGAAAGTTATGAACTGCCTACTTTTCTCAGAGTTTTGTCACTGGAGTGACTGGGAATCAGTAACGTGTCTGAAGTCCAGCGTTCTCTCATAACATGGTGTGACATCCTTCAAATATGCCAGCTATATCTGTTTCAGATAGCCTGAGTTACCAGGTTACAGGCCTTTGTGTGTGAAATTTCAGCTTTAACTGCATGCGATTTATTTGCAACTTTTTGAACAGTGACACAAATTTATGCTGAACTAGTAGACTAACAGATCCTTGTCATCGGTTTGCACAAGTGTTCAGTGAATGTGTACAATATAAACTTTCTGGAAACTAACGCTTCACGCATATCGAAATTCGGGCCCTTCGTCATGTCATGATGTTGATCAAACTTTCGCATTTGTCTGGACTTTTCAGTTATCAGATCAAATAGACATTCCCAAAGAAACTTTAATGTGTGTACGTTACCTGATAGACACAATGTTCCAAGCAATTGCGTGGCCTTACAACTTAGACCTAAACTAAAACAGACAGCGCCGCTGGCGCACATTCTTGACATTTCGCAAATTTAATTTTTGTCCTTGTTCAACTCGCGCGGTAAACAGATCCAGAAAAGTTAAAAAATTAGGATCTGTTACGGAGTATACATGCCAAAGAAGAGAACCTTCTAAATATGTTGCTTTTCCAATCTCTTTCTATCATTTTATTTGGTTTCTACCTGGAATATATGGCTTGAGCATGTTGAGATAGAACAAACGGGCACCTGTCACTTCTGTCACTTGGGCAGGGCCAGTTTCATTTACGATTGTCGCAAATCTGTACTTCCGGTCGTTACGAAAAAAAGATACGAAGAAAGTTACGAAGATATTTACGTTGACGTTCATGAAACCCGTGTAAAGTTGTCGTAACTTTTTTCGTAAATACTTCGTAGATGAAAATTTCTTACGTAAGTTACGATTATTGATGAAAGTGTGCCATCTCTAACGCGTAACTTCAAACACAACGCAATCTAAGTGAGCTTTAGACGTTTCCGGGTTGTACTAGCCAATCCTGTCCTCTCGCGGGAATTTAATCTGTTCTCATTTTGACGTTTGTCATGTACCGGAAATGTTATCTCGACGTTTCCGGTATTCAAAACCAATCATTCCCTCCGCGGGAATTTTAAATCGTTCTTGTTTTACGTCCTGTCTTTATCCAAACAGATTTCTACCAGTGAAAACGACCTCTACCCGAAATGAAACTATCTCTACCGGTTCGTGGAGCGATAAATTGTTAGATGTCCGAGAATCGCATGCCCGTTCAAGGTTAAATAATCGATCAAGCACCGAAAAGTTCTGTAAACTCCATAGATTAGCGTACCCACAAGAGTATCTAGATTTATAGCACTTGCAAGCTAAAGCTTGATGTCTTTTTATTATTTATAATTTGGGACACGGGATTGCTATGCCGATTAGGAATATCGACTTCGGGCATATCTGACATGTCTGACTGCACATCGGCTGTGTTTGTCGCTTTAATTATAGCTTATTTCCCAAGGAACTAAAATAATTAAGCCTCAAAGTCGTCCTGTTTGCTTGAGAAAAGAATTTTAATCAAAATCAATATTCATTTTACAACGATCTCTACCATGAGTTTGTGATATGCGTGTTTTCATGTGCTGAAGTTGACAACGATCTCTATCAGCGCTAGTGTTGCGGAAGGCCTACTCTGAGAGTAAGCTAAAGCCAATGGGTCTACAAGGAAATATCAATAAGGACAAAATCATATACCAGGTTAGGGCGATCCCGCTTTCTAAAATGAAAGTAAAAGGGGTCCTTTTTGCTCAATAAATGAGTTTTTATAATGAATTCAGCACAATCCACTTGAAGCGCACACAGACATATATCCCCATCAAATGGTAGCAAAAACCGAAATTGTCATCTGTCTAATTTGCAGAATAATAGGCCAAACATTTGTCACACTATTGAAACAACATTGACTAGTTCTTCAAGTGACAAATTAATTATAGGACATGGAGCAATATATAGATTGATGCGCCTGGAGTTTTGGAACATTGGTTAACAAGGAATCAAAAGCTATTGAGCAAAAACGGCCTTTTTTACCTTGATTTTAAACAGAGGGATCTTACCAACCTGATTACCTTGAAGGGGGGGGGGGGGGGGCGAGAGAACAATGTGCTATCAACGCGCTGATGCTTTTGACAAAAAGATACATTACATAATGGTTGATTTCCCTGTAATGACGCTTTCAATGTCCTGTCTCGGCTTTCCAATGAGAGATGTTATCAGGGGAGTTAATGACGTCGCAAATCTCAGAAAACTATGGAGATAGGGACACTCAAAGCTTTTTACATAAAAAGCAGTAGATCGAAGACCCACACTTTTCATTTGTTGATAAAAAGATCACATGAAGAGGAAACAGTTTTTTAAATATCAGCATAGCTCACAGGATGGTTTCTGAGTTTGAAGATGGTTTTATAGTCTGAAAATGCAATTTTCAACGTCAAACAGTTCGATTAAATATAAATTCATATAAAATTTATTATCAACTTTTCGTTGTTTCTAAGATATAACGCTTCTCCCAACACTTTCTGAGAGTGTTACAAATATAACACGTTATATGATTGTGTCACTCCTCGTGGACATTTATAAGGTTAAATACAGCACTTTCATTATAAGAGTGTTGAGATAGGAACCACCATAAAAAAGTCAGTATCAAATTGTCATGCCAATTGCGCATATTGCAACACCGACAGCCTTCATTTTGATTTTTCACGGGAGTAAGAGCAACTTCATGGGTTGAAGGGATCGTGGGTTCGATTCTCGTTGAGGGTTCAATTATTCTTTCTCTGTTGTGGGAAACTAAATTTGTCATTACTCTATTATAAAATCAGTTGCCTAAAACGTCAGTTGAGAGTATTAACAATGAAATTTGTACACTTGTGTGTGAAGATGACCAGTTATAACTTGTTGAGTGGTAGGAGGCTTGCGCAATTCACCAAGCTCTCAATTACAAGGCCAAACTCATCTTTGGCGCGTGTGTGTACATGTGCAATTTAGCATCAGACAAATCCGCATAGTATATCTCTGGTTCAAGGCCTGTTCATATGCTTTGTAGTTCTTTGTACAACACTTCCAATGCACACCCTGTAGAGATAGTTGTCAGGAATTGGTAGAGATCGTTGTAATGATAATTTTCGAAAAGTGCATTAAGCACGCATATTCTAAAATAACATGAATTACAGTGTGACGAAATCACGGTTTTGAAGGTACTTTAAAAGTTTGAAGCGCTCTTTACTGAAATTGTACTCTCTTAAAGCCGACTTTCTATGTCTTAATGCCTAGTTACTGCTGTCAAGTTTCAAATAATTATAAAGTATAATATCCTCCGAAATATTGCAGATTTCTCGTTATATAATCTTTGGAAATGTTTTGACTAGTGTTGCTTGTCTAATTTTTGTTCTGCTCTGTTTCGATCTGATTTTTCTTTTATGACATCTACTAACATACAGCGCCCAAGGATGATAACATTTTGTTCCTCGTGAGAAAAGAGTGACTGAGTCATCACAGGAGTTACATCTAGTCCGTGACGGAATCACAAAAAAATCGTGACGGAATCACGAGTGCGCATTTTAAATATTCTCCGTAAAAGAGCTTTATTAAGTACACATTTCCCCCCAAAATGTATACCTAGGATGGATTTATCACTTCTAATTATAAAATTAAGAATCTGAACTCTTGTTTTGTCCAATGTATACAGTTTATGTCAAAAGCATATCTTTTCTACAGATGTTTTAAAAAAGTATATTTTTTAGTAAAATACAACTTTTCTTCATTGACAATTTCCCGAATTTTCCTAGTTTATATAATGTGGGAAAAATAATTTTCGCTTAAAACACATCTTCTCTGTAATTGGCGTGTTCCTGTAGATTATAGGAAGCGAATAGAACAAACATCATGCTAATATCTGGTCTACAAAAAAATGAGAGATGAATTTTGTGCGAAAATGGGCGGGGTTTTTTGTGACGGGCGCATTTACGTGGAAACCATGATAAACTTGTTTTAGTCGTATATGTGAAATTTGACTTGAATTTGACAATATTTCATTAGAAAGTATCCCCTTTCTATCCGGATTTCAAGTAAAGACATTAAACACAGGAAAATTCCATCACATTCTCAATGCTAAATCGTCGATGGGGCGATCGGTGTTCCTGATTATGGAATAATCAGAAAACGCAATTTTGAAACAAGAACGAAATATATATCCTCGTACATTTAGGCGTACGCTGCGCTATATCATTCTTAGTTTCACTCTGGTCTTTCTGGCAAAATAAGCTAAAATTGGTACATACCACTGCTCATAAACCCGTATACTATTAGCTCGTGAAGACCTTGTACAGCCTAGAGATCGTTTGCACTGGTGGAGACCTGTTTGGATAACGACCGTGAAGATGGTGTGAAGTGAGCGATAACCTGATTGGTTGAAACTACAACGTAAACAGAGCAGTCACAATGTTTCCGGTGTCGGGCTAGGACGTAAAATAAGAACGATTTAAAATTCCCGCGGAGGGAATGATTGGTTATGAATACCGGAAACGTCGAGATAACATTTCCGGTACATGACAAACGTATAGATGAGAACAGTTGAAATTCCCGCGAGAGGAGAGGATTGGCTAATACAACCCGGAAACGTCTAAAATTCACTAAGATTGCGTTGTGTTTGAAATTACGCGTTAGAGATCATGCGGACTTGAAGTCACGCGTCATCAAGTTGAACGTAAATTACGTTGTGTCTAAAGTTACACGTTAAAGGTGGATTCTGAGGAGCCGTAAAAGGGACATAGCAAAAAAAAATTTTGGCCCCGATTAAGTCGACTTATAACGACTTATTAACTCGATATAATGAGTCGTTATACCGACTTATTAAGTCGATATAATGAGTCGTTATAACGCATTATAACGACTATTATAACGACTATAACGACACAATAAGTCGTTATAACGATTATAACGACATATTAAGTCTTTATAGCGATATAATGACGACTTAATAAGTCGTTATAACGACTTATTTTGCCGTTATAACGACTTATTATGTCGTTATAACGACTCATTAAGTCGCTATAACGACATATTCAGTCGTTATAACGCATTATAACGACTATTATAACGACTATAACGACATAAGTCGTTATAACTTTTAGTAACGACGTTATAACAACTTATTAAGTCGTTATAACGACATATTAAGTCTTTATAACGACATAATGACGACTTAATAAGTCGTTATAACGACTTATTATGTCGTTATAACGACTCATTAAGTCGCTATAACGACATATTCAGTCGTTATAACGCATTATAACGACTATTATAACGACTATAACGACATAAGTCGTTATAACGATTAGTAACGAAGTTATGACAACTTATTAAGTCGTTATAACGACATATTAAGTCTTTATAACGACATAATAACGACTTAATAAGTCGTTAGAACGACTTATTATGTCGTTATAACGACTCATTAAGTCCCTATAACGACATATTAAGTCGTTATAACGCATTATTACGACGTTACAACGCCTTATTAAGAAGGTATAACGACTATAACAACATAATAAGTCGTTATAACGACATAATAAGTCGTAAGTCGTTATAACTACTTATTATGTCGTTATAACGAAGTCGTTATAACGACTTATTATGGCGTTATAACGACTTATTAAGTCGTTATAATGAAATTGTCGTTATAACGACTTGCTATTCGTTATAACGACTTATAATATCGTCAGAGCGACTTACTAAGTCGATATAACGACTTATGGTGTCGTTATAACGACTTACTGAGTCGTTATAACGACTTATGATGTCCTTATATCGACTTAATAAGTCGTTATTAAGCCGTTATAATGACTTAATAAGTCTTTAGGTTAACTTAATAAGTTAATGAGCCGACTTAATAAGTCGTTATAACGACATAATGAGTCGTTATAACGACATAATGAGTCGTTATAACGACTTAATAGGGACTAAAAAAAAATTCCATGTCCCTTTTACGGCTCCGTAGGATTTCTTATCTGACGCGTAAAATAAACTAGCTTGAATATTGGCGATAAGAATACAGAATTATCATTGGTTGGTCACCAAGTTTACGTTGTAAAATTTAGCACGTCGTTCTTTTGTGACGCGTAAATTGTTGGCGATTTATGGCGTGAACGGCCCATGTATCGTAAGATTGTAACGACCTAGAGGAACCTCACGGGAAGTTGAAGCTACACGTCGTAGAGTTGAACATAAATTGCGTTGTGTCTAAAGTTACGCGTTAAAAGTGGGTGTCCTTACTTGACGCGTAAGATGAACTAGTTTGAATACTGGCGGTGAAAATACAGAATCATGATTGGTTGGTTATCAAGTTTACGTTGTAAAATTTAGCGCGTCGTTCTTGTGTTTAACGCGTAAGCTTTTGACGAATTATGGCGCGAACGGCCCTTCATAGGTTGTCTAACAGGTCTCGGAGTGTGACTATACCTTGTTCAGACTGAGAGTGATTCAAACATCACAGTTGCAGTTCCAGGAAATGAACAAAGATGAAACTAGGCACTATACTTGAGCCGCCTTCAGTCTAGAAAAATCTATTGACCTTATTAATCTTCAATAACCACTAGTAATTTGGTATTTTATCTAAGAACGTAATAATGTCCCTTAATTCGAAAAATATCATAGCATGGCTTGAAATGATAGCGTTCCATGAAATCCTGAGATGGTCCATTATGTAAACGCCATCAACATGCCTGTTCAAACTTGTATTTAAATATCACCCGATATTGGAATATACACTCTCAAATCTACGTAAATTATACATTATAGGGACATAATTGCTGTCAGGTTCATTCTCGAAACGGAAAAAACTGTGTCTACTGATGAACTGGTTCAATAAATAAATTAGAAGACTATAACAGAAAGAGCCAAACGAATAAAGCTCCTATCATGTACAAGCCATCGAATGACCATTAACCGATTTACACGGAACATCTTTCTACCCTCGGTTATCCCCGAAACAGTCAAGCGAATACATTATAGGTCCCTTTCCCAGGAATTTCTGGTCCACCCATCTTCAACTTCAGCTTGTAGGGCACATTCAGAATGTGCAATCTGTCAGAAGCTCTATGACCCAGTGCCTAGCAAATTGTATATGATAGTGACCATATTAATGCGTAAGTTAGTGTATCTTTTATAGATAAAGATATGAGAACAGTGCATGTTTGACGTATAAGACATATTTATTCTGATTTATATTCAAAATGGCTTATATTCTGCCTGCTGATCACCTAGACCATATTTTGACTAATTTTATCGATTGATAGTCTTTGTTCGGAAGGCTTCGAGAAGATCAGCATGGCTGACTTGAGATGTTATTCGGCGTTATTTATCCAACGAATGTGGGATCTGATGCCAGGATTTTAATATATTCACTTGCCAAATATAGTGATAAGGTCCCACAAACAAGGGTCCTCACATTCTCATCTTGTACCCACGTATCATGTCTTCTCACATACATTGCAAATGGCTTTTGTTGGCAAGGCCTTTACCTCAGCTTTGTCGTTTTCAGTCGATTGTTCCATCGTAGCTGCTGTCTCTGCCATGCGAAGATGGGGAATAAATTGATCTACTTGCGTGATCTAAGTACTTAGAAAATCCTTCGCCATAAAGCTGCTGTGCTTTCAATACCCGCAACTCACACTGGGTCAAGGACTTTGATGTCAATGTATTACGGAATAATCAACTCAACCAAGCGATTATCGCTGGTGCAGTTTGGAATTTCTTTCAGCGAGAAATTAGGATGATAACTTATAAACTATATCTTAGTATTATTGATGTACTTTCAGAGTATGATCGACAGCTAGCAGCAATGTCTACGCACACAATGCCTCCGACCAATCGTGGCGTTCTCGCAGTTATCTCTCTTTGATGACGATGTACCTGCTGAGACGTTTCTTTGGCGGAGATCGGAATAGGACGAGAGGGAGTATGGAACGGAATAAGCTGCTCAGACGATTTGGAAGACGAGGAAAGGGCAAAGGCCAATTCAACATGCCTTGTGGGATTGCCGTGACGAAATCAGGTCAATTTATCTTAGTATTAAATTGAAAATAAACATTTCTCTATCTGAACCTTACTCTGAGACCTCTGATTAATGTAATAGTTATGGATAATAGTGAATAATAATTTCGAAGAGAATAAGAATATTATTAAACAACTGATTCTAATGAGTATACTAACGATCAAGATTACTGTTAGTAAGACTAATTGCGGGAATATATGGGGGAAGATTGCCGTGTGACAGTTGTTCTTCCGTTCAGTTGATTGTCCTCTCTTTTGGTTTATTAAATTCTATTGGTGACTTTTGTGTTTTTGTCTTTTACAGGGGATATAGTGGTTGCGGACACGGAGAATCATCGTATACAAATTTTCAATAGCGAAGGTCAACTGAAACGGAAGTTTGGCCTAAAAGGAAGTCAGCCTCATCAAATAAATTACCCAGTGTGCGTTGCCTTGACAACGGATGAAAACATCGCTGTAACAGACAGCGTAAATGCTCTCGTAAAGATTTTTAACTTGACCGGAGATTACATTACACATTATGGAACTAATGGAGTTTTCGAATTTCCTTACGGTATCGCCATCAGTCCTGAGAATTTCCTCGTTGTGACCGATATATCGAAACACTGTGTAGTGGTAATGTACCCTAGTGGTGGTGTTAGTCATACTTTCGGTTCGTACGGCGAGGATTCCAGACAGTTTGACTACCCCTATTTTGTAGCAGTCAACAAAAACAGACAAATTATTGTAGCTGACTCAGGGAACGGCTGTATTAAAATCTTCCATTTCGAAGGTCGACTTCTACGGTGCTTTTCTTGGCAGGATTTTCATATTGTAGAGGAGCAAATATTAACCCTATACGGCATATGTTCAGATCCTGACGGCAACACCATCGTTATATGTAACAGTACCGTATATATCTTAGCACGCAATGGTAGACTTTGGGAAATTTTGACTCCTTTGGACGGCCTGACTTCACCCAAGTGCATTGCTTACTCGCCTCTCGGTCAGTTAGTTGTCACGCAGTCCGACTATAATGAAAAACATGAAGTCTCTGTGTTCGAATATAACAAGGAGGATTTTCAATCTTTGAACGCTTTACTATTTTATGCTATATCAATATGAATACATAGGAAATTATTTGGCGTTTTTAAATACTATCACCTTTTTTGAAATTGTGTTTGGAGGAGTACAATGGGACACGTCTGCATTGTTTACATTGATCAGGAATGGTGCCGGTATGTAGCTTCCATCGATGAGTCGTGATTTGGACTGCGAAAGTTATAGGACAATGTATATAACACCGAATGACAGCTCATATGTAATATTGCCTCAACGTTCCGATTAATATAAAGACTACGAATCATCTTCACTGTCATGATAATCGCGAAAACTTGTCTCCAGTAATTTTGCATGATGGCGAATTGCGAACGTTCTGAAGGCCATGTTGTCTAGTACAGATGATCTGGTTTTATTGCAATCGACTAGGCGCTAAATACCAGGCCATCGCCATACACATGTATGAGCTAATAACAGGTCATCGCCATACACATGTATGAGCTAATAACAGGTCATCGCCATACACATGTATGAGCTAATACCAGGCCATCGCCATACACATGTATGAGCTAATAACAGGTCATCGCCATACACATGTATAATCAACGACGCCTCTGTGTATATACGTCTCCATAAACTCTGATAACATTATTCAAAATGTGCCATAGCTTTCGAAAGCACTGAAAGGCCAGATATCTGAATTTGATTTGATAGAACGGCGAATGATCTATCTCCGGATTAGTTCCACAGTTGTTATCTTGCTGGCGACATGCCATCCACTCGAGTAACGCTCTGTTTGTTGATCTATTGTTGGACATTCTTCACCGAGATTACACTGGAGAATCTCCAGGTCTCCATATATGCACAATTTATAGCTATTTAATATTGCTATCGTCGTCTGGAGAAGCTATTTTGAAATCGAAAATGACATTCAAGATTGTAATAAGGAATATCAGTGATGCTCAGTAATAAAAATGCCTATCTTTCCAAAAGACAGTATGTTAGAAGACAAGGCAAGTACAATCGATCAAAGTCCCAGAATGCGGGCGAGCTAAGGCACTCGCAAACTAATGGTTTGTTGATCACATACTCTAGCAAAATAAAGAAATAAAACACTACCGGATATGTAATTTACATTGGGTATACTTATATACATAGACATATATACCGGTATGTAGTGTGCACTGGCTATAATATTAGTTATTCAGGTTTTCCTCCAAGTGTATGGAATGTTACGACCCTCCCTGAAACTCAGGAAGTGTGGTAACTTATCATACACACGGGGGAAAACCCCAATAATGAATTCGTTATCCCTCAAGCCCTTTTATCCTATCCTAAGAAGGTCTATTATTTACATGTAGAACCAATGGTACAAGGGACAAATTCAGCCAGCCATTTCTATTACCCAACTGTCCACATGCTCTGCACTGCGAGAAACGCGCCACAACACAATCTATTTCGATCTTTTATTTTTGAAACAAATGACACCTTTTGGTGAGTTACAGTTGAAGCACTATGAGTTTACTCCATTAAATGTTGACTAGTGGGCGGAAGATATTCCATAAATATTGAGAAATGGTCAGCTGGACTTTCGAAGCGATAGGTCGTTTCCAATCGCACGCGAGGTTTTTTATATACCCAGAGTATCATCAATCGGGATGTATTGGTTTATACGACCCGATCTTTTAACCAATCACAATATTAAATACAAAATTGCTTGTGGAATTATAAATGTTTATACCCCGTATAGTATAGTTGCAAGCATATACTTATACTCAGTGCATGTTTCATACCGACAGTGTCTTATTTCTTTATTTTTCTAGAGTATGCGATCAGTAAATCATCAATTTTTGAGTGCATTAGTTTGTAAGATACACATTTAAGTGCCAGAAAACGTGACGGCTTGGTTGGTCCAATGATATGAATCATCCGATGGATTCACCAAGTTTTCCACAACTTCAGTCATACAGTAAATGTATTCTATTTACAAATCAATTACACAATTTTCTACATTTCGATTTTGCACGTAGTTTGTTTTTTCTTGCACTGTACCATCATATGAAGAAACGAATCAATGTATTCTCGTCAATCTTACATGATGTAATATGACATTTTCAAAACTGTTGACCGTTGCACTCTTGCAGGGAACTGGCCTATTTTTATAAATATTATGATTTATTCTTTGAATTTGGTGCTAATTCTATTATATGAATTATGTCTTTAGATTATGGACGCGGAAATTCTTTAATGGACGACGACTGAATATTGAATGACGGACTAGACGCTTGTATGTTACAAGCGTCTAATCCGTCATTCATAATTCAGCCGTCGTCCATTAAAGAATATCCGCGTCCATAATCCAAAGACCTATTCCATATTCCATATAACAGTATTAGCACCAAATTTAAAAGGACAATCATAGTATACATAAACATGGGCTAGTTTCCTGCAAGAGAGAAGCGGTCAACAGTTTTCATTGATGCCGACAAGACATCATGATGTTCCAAAAATATCAAATCCGTACCGCTGATCAGTATTTATTAATCCATAATAATCGTTGTAAAGTCGTCATCTAGAGAATGATGTATCTCAGTCACGCTTTGATTGTGACTGTTCATATGAACACCACGAGGATCTTGAAGTACATGGGTTCATACGGCCCCTAGCCCCGGGTTAAGCGGAATTAGACACAAGTTACGAAACGTAACGCCATAGATCTTGCACGCTACGCTCGTATTTTGCTATCAGCATACGATATGTATCGCCAAATTTGAGAAACTTTGAGTGGAGGCGCTTGTTGGAATAGCCCTGTTTTATAAGTTTCTGCAACAATGTTTTGTGACGTTGATTAAACTCGTCACATTTAACACAGGATCTAGCAAATGCTACTAGGCGAGATATGTATACGCCATATGCAGGTCCCACTGGAATATCACTATCCAGAAATGGATACTTTACGATGTCGAAATTGTAATCATCTCTTTTGTCATAAAGTTGACGAGAGAGAATGCCCGCTTCATTTTTATGGAGATATAGATCTAAATATGATGTGCCTGTATGGATATCTGTAGTTTCCTTCAAGTCCAGTGAAGGTGGATATGTATCCTTCACTGCGTCATTTATATAGCGATTATCCACAGCGAGAAGATCGTCTATATAGCGTTTGGTGAATGAGAAGGAACGGGCTTTGAATGGATCGGTTTTTGAAAGCGTCTGCATATAGTCCTATTCATAAGAGATGCTGTCTTTCATAAAATTTCCATTGCCTCAAGCACAATATATACCTGTATACACGACAGAAACGACCACAGACAGAAACGGTTCAGAGAGGGAGGTGTCCAAATTATTGATTCATATTTTGTTTACATAATTATAAGTATACTGCTTATTTTACGATTATGCAGGATTCTAAACAAACAAGTGGAAATCCATGATGATTGTTCAGTAGCGATATGGTACCTCTAATAATTCCTATAGATACTGATAGAGAGGAAAAAGATTTACAATGTGCCATATAGACTTTGTGTTATCCATACATACTGGTATATCGGCAAAATTAGGAAGGTCCCAAAATAGACATTTTGTTCAATCACGTGTCTCCTCCACTCCTATATGGTTTCTTTCTCCTTGAAGGCTTTCCGTTGATAAGACTGATTGAAGTAGGGGCACGTACACCCGTTGGACTCATTGTCTATCCCAATTCCCCGTCAATGCCGTAATTTCCAACCGTCGGCTTAAACCGTTCGAGGGCAGATTACCAGGTCGATGTCATAATATCGTCTTATTAGCCCGAGGGGGGAATAGGGGTCTAATAACTGCCATCTGCTGTACAAATCCGGAGACAACTACACGGATATAAAAGACATCAACCTACTACTTTAAATGTCTCCATGATTTATCGAAGCAGTGTTTTCCCATGTAAGATAGTACGTACATATCCGTGATAGTACTGCAATAATTCTGCACATTGAGGTAAAAGCATGAAACTTGTCACATTTATAATACTCGATCGGCTGTTTAAAATTTGCTATGGCCCACTTGAAATTATGCCAAGATGGCCGCCAATTTCAAGATGGCCGCCATTGTAATGTAGATATCAGGAGGTCATTTGGGACCCCACATTTTTTTATTAATCCAACGGCTAGGGAGTTGAAACTGTGACATATCTTGGACTTAAGCGTTATAGGAAAATGTAGTAAGTTTCAAGATAGCTGCCTTAATGACGTAAGAGTGACGTCATTTTATAAAAATGCTCTCTTGTGGGTCGATTTTTCAATCAGATTTTCGAAATTTTCTATTTATGGTATTTTCTTCAGAAAAACTACATAATAAATTAGGAAATAATTACTTGATGTGGGTTAAAATAATTTTGTGCACTTTCATGCGTAAAAAGACAAATATTTTAAGAAAAACGACGAAAACACAACTTTTTATTCACACCCTTACATTTTGAAAAGCATTTATTCATCTAGGTCAGTCGCTTCGGCCCAAATTTCACGATGTAATAATATCTGATTTTGTAATTTCAATAGGCATATGATCTGTAACTAGATGAATCGGTTTCCAAAATTTTGTCACTCATATACCTAACCCGGTTCTGCAGATATTGCGCTAACAAAATGACGGACGTACATGACGACGGCAATACACCTAGGCCATAATTGCCTGAGAGGGGGAAAAATGACAACGGGAACTTTACAGCGTATGATATTGGGAATTTCAAGATTTCTATATGTGGACACCGTGGATGTCTCACGTGTCCACTCTTTAATATTTCAGCGTCATTTAGTTCCGCGTTAACTGGTAATTCATATTCTGTAAACTCGTATGTTGATCTTAGTTGTTCTACTACAAACTGTATTTATTTAGTTTCCTGTAAGAAGTGTGGTCAACAGTATGTTGGCAAGACCACCCAAAGACTCCATCTTAGGGTGATTGGTAACAGAAAATCCGTTAGGAAAAAGCAATTGCTTATAGGTAAGCATTTTTCTGGACCCGACCATGGTTGGGACAACTTTAGTATCCAGATCATAGACGTCGTCTATCCATCTACCAAGGATTCCGCCTTTGGATTTGAGAGAAAAATCCGAGAGCGGGAACTATTCTGGATGCTAGACCTTGGGTCAGTGTTTCCTTATGGTTTAAATGATAATGTCAGCGGGTTTGGCTATGTTACAAACCGCCGTTCAAATATATCCAATATTACTCAGCTATTTAAACCCCATCAAGGGAGACATCGCATCCATGGTTAGAGAAAGTTTAATAGTGCGATGATTCACGATTATATCACTTTAAATTACTTAGAGGGTTTAACTAACACCCCCAATAGTACACATAGCTTACGTACAGTTCTGTATGCGTTACCTCTGAGAGCTTTAAATCATATAGCTAGAGATATACAACAATCTGCGTCTTCAGGAAATATAATGCCACCCAAAATCACTAAAGTATGTCAAGATATAGCGTATTTTCGGTTGTATCGTCCAGTGAACATAATCGAAACATCCCAAGATCGGCTTTTCTTGAAACTCAACTACTTAGATAAAGGACTGGACATTATTAATTTACCTCGAATTCTGAATGATCCAGAGGTACGCAACACTGTACCAAACTATTTAAAGTTCACAGAACCTCCTTGCATTTCATATAAGTATACTAAATCTATAGTCACCAAAATATTCAATTACTCTAATGCTGTCAAGTAGTTTGACTGGAACTTATACACGTCGGGGGGCTATAGTTGTGATTGTGAATCGTCGAACTTTATCTATACACTATGCGAACATGTTGTGACTGGTGATCTTGATGTGGTGAGTGATAAGGACCCAAGATTACTCCTGATGAAGGGACCTAAATATAGAGAGCCGAGAAATATAAATCTGAAGGCCGACCAGAAGATGGTCATATCTGCTTTGGAACAGTACGTTATTGATTGGTCTAAGCGAAAAAAAGTTGAAATCAGTACTCGCTGATTGGCTGGACCTCACCAAGAGCAAGGTCGTTGAAACAATCCGCCATATTGACAGAAGTACCCTTCCCAAGCAAAACAAGTACTGAGAAGCCCCAATTCGCAAGAAGTTCTAGCAAATCTCCAGAGTAAATTCGTCATGGTCCCAGCAGACAAAGCTCCAAATAATATAATATGCATATGTAAATATTACTATTATGCTGGTTGAAGAATTGAGTGTAAACATATCGTCAACAAATACGTCTACTTACTCTCAAACTGCATTTACTCTGGAAGATTTATTTAACAATCACAAAATGTTTCTCAAGGAAAGAGGTATTTGTATCCCAACCAAACATAATGATATACCAAAAGTATACTGGATCCCCAAAATGCATAAATCACCATACAAAGCTAGATTCATAGCTGGTTCTAGAAGCTGCACCACCAAGCTTCTTTCAACCCTGTTGACGAGGGCCCTTCAGGAGGTAAAAACATTTTGGGAAAGGTATTGCGCCACTATTTCTAAAAACGCGTTGAATGTATGTGGATATTGAAAAACTCAAAATGTCTTACGGAAGAACTTGATGTTAAAGGCCACATACCGTATAGACATGTATCCACATGGGATTTCTCGACTCTCTATACTACAATCCCTCATCAGGACCTTATTGACGGTCTAAGTTCATTAATAGTATCTGTGTCCAAGAAAACTGATCGTAGATATATTAATGTCGGATGCCATAAAGCATATAAAGCATATATCAGCAGCATATAGGTATTCCAATGGGTACTAACTGTGCGCCCCTGTTGGCTGACCTATATCTGTTCTCTTATGAATATGACAATATGCAGGCGCTTTCAAATTACAAGCGTCTAGTCCGTCATTCATAATCCAGCCGTCGTCCATTAGAGAATATCCGCGTCCATAATCCAAAGACCTATTCCATTTTCCACATAACAGAATTAGCACCAAATTCAAAAAGACAATCATAGTATACATAAACATAGGCTTGTTTCCTGCAAGAGAGAAGCGGTCAACAGTTTTCAATGATGCCGGCAAGACATCATGATGTTCCAGAAATATCAAATCCGTATCGCTGATCAGTATTCTTAATCCATAATATTCGTTATAGAGTCATCATCTAAAAAAAAAAGCTGTATCTCAGTCACGCTTTGATTGTGCCTGTTCATATGAGTACCATGAGGATCTTGAAGTACATGGGTTCATACGGCCCCTAGCCCCAGGTTAAGCGGAATTAGACACAAGTTACGAAACGTAGCGCCATAGATCTTGCACGCTACGTTCGTATTTTGCTATCGGCATGCGATATGTATCGCCAAATTTGAGAAACTTTGAGTGGAGGCGCTTGGTGGAATAGCCCTGTTTTATAAGTTTCTGCAACAATGTTTTGTGACGTTGATTAAAATCATCACATTTAACACAGGATCTAGCAAATGCTACTAAGCGAGATATGTATACGCCATATGCAGGTCCGACTGGAATATTACTATCCAGAAAGGGATAGTTTACGATGTCGAAATTGTAATCATCTCTTTTGTCATAAAGTCGACGAGAGAGAATGCCCGCTTCATTTTTATAGAGATAGAGATCTAAATAAGATGTGCCTGTAGGGCTATCTGTAGTTCCTTCAAATCCAGTGAAGGTGGATATATATCCTTCACTGCGTCATTTATATAGCGATTATCCACAGCGAGAAGATCGTCTATATAGCGTTTGGTGAATGAGAAGGAACGGGCTTTGAATGGATCGGTTTTTGAAAGCGCCTGCATATAGTCATATTCATAAGAGAACAGATACAGGTCGGCCAACAGGGGTGCACAATTAGTACCCATTGGAATACCTATATGCTGCTGATATATTGTGTTGCCAAATTTCACATAGATATTTTTAATGAGAAATTCAAGCAACTCTATAAACAAAGAAACATCCCATGAATGATATCTCTTGTATGTAGTCGAGCTAAAGAATGCTTTATGGCTTCCGACATTAATATATCGACGATCAGTTTTCTTGAATACAGATACTATTAATGAACTTAGACGGTCAATAAGATCCTATTCAAAGCCATTCAAAGCCCGTTCCTTCTCATTCACCAAACGCTATATAGACGATCTTCTCGCTGTGGATAATCGCTATATAAATGACGCAGTGAAGGATATATATCCACCTTCACTGGATTTGAAGGAAACTACAGATAGCCCTACAGGCACATCTTATTTAGATCTCTATCTCTATAAAAATGAAGCGGGCATTCTCTCTCGTCGACTTTATGACGAAAGAGATGATTACAATTTCGACATCGTAAACTATCCCTTTCTGGACAGTAATATTCCAGTGGGACCTGCATATGGCGTATACATATCACGCTTAGTAGCATTTGCTAGATCCTGTGTTAAATGTGACGATTTTAATCAACGTCACAAAACATTGTTGCTGAAACTTATAAAACAGGGCTACACCACCAAGCGCATCGACTCAAAGTTTCTCAAATTTGGCGATACATATCGCATGCTGATAGCAAAATACGAGCGTAGCGTGCAAGATCTATGGCGTTACGTTTCGCAACTTGTGTCTAATTCCGCTTAACCCGGCGCTAGGGGCCGTATGAACCCATGTACCTCAAGATCCTCATGGTACTCATATGAACAGTCACAATCAAAGCGTGACTGAGATACATCATTCTTTAGATGACGACTTTACAACGAATATTATGGATTAAGAATACTGATCAGCGATACGGTTTTGATATTTTTGGACCATCATGATGTCTTGCCGGCATCATTGAAAACTGTTGATCGCTTCGCTCTTGCAAGAAACAAGCCTATGTTTCCTATGTTTATGTATACTATGATTGTCTTTTTGAATTTGGTGCTAATACTGTTATATGGAATATGGAATAGGTCTTTGGATTATGGACGCGGATATTCTCTAATGGACGACGGCTGAATTATGAATGACGGACCAGACGCTTGTAATTGGGGTCGTTTTGAGTCTACTTGCATACCCCTTCAAACAAACGTCCATGAGTAGATTCAAATTGGAGGTCATAAGGGTATGATCAAAAGTTGTGTTTTCGACGTTCGTTTTTAATATTTGCTTTTTTGTTATTTTAATTCACATCAAATAATTATTTCCTAATTTATTATGTATAGTTTTTCTGGAGAAAATAGCATAAATAGACAATTTTTTAAAATCTGACTGAAAAATCGACCCACAAGAGAGCATTTTTATAATATGACCTCACTGTGACGTCTTAAGGCAGCCATCTTAGAACTTATTACATTTTCCTATAACGCTCAAGTCCAAGATATGTCACAGTTTCAACTCCCTATCCTTTGGTGCAAGAAAAAAATCTGGTGTCCCAAATGACCTCCTGATATCTACATTACAATGGCGGCAATCTTAAAATAATTTTATTCAGCCGATCGAGTACTATCAATGTGTACTACCAAGTTCCATGCTTTTACCTGAAAGTGCAGAATCTTTTCACCATATTGCAATACTATGAGGTATGATGCTATTTTATCTCATGTGATACGGTATATAAGTTTAAAAATATGCACACTTTTGAAAATACGAAGACAGTTGCGATCCAGCTGAGTTATATTTTCGAGACGTTTGATCGTCACCGCAGTTTACTGATGATGCTTGATAACCTTTAGAAAAATTGATCAGATCAACTGAATAGACCGATATTGTACTGTTTCTGGGAACGATAGCACTATACCCTGTAATTGTATAAGCTTTTTGCGCAACATGAAGATGATAACAAGTATCTTCAAGCCACTGACTGAAGTATTTCTCAAGCTTCCATAGCTATGTCGACTGAATGAAATCACAGCTGGTAAGCGGGCGATCACGCAGACATGTAATCATTAGAAGTTGACAATATAAACCTAATATCAAGATGTCATTTGGCGTTCATAATTATGAATGAGTATGGCGAAATTATTCATGTAAATCTGGTATAAATAACACACTTGTCCTTATCCTTAAATATACACTGGGAAACTTGAAATGTACTTGTAATTATGCGCTTATGAGTCTATATATACAATTGCAGGACCAATTAAATCAGCTAACCACCGAAGCGCATTCATGTGAAGAACAGTTAAAACACAGTAAATCAGATGATCATGTTGATGCGAGGCTATTGGTAAATATTGGCGTGTATAAGTTTAAAAATAGAGAAGAGAACAATCGAAGTCAGGCTTCGTGTTTAGCGTGAGTGATAGCTCACCTGCACGCAAACACTCGCGTAAATTCATGTCACGAGAGTGATTTTTAGCTCACGTAAACTGTCATATTTTATATTGAATTATATTGCAACCACTCGCCTGACTTTCAAATATCCTCTCCTAAATATTTTGACGTGGGCTTATTTCAGCTCGCGTACTTAATTCTAAACACGAAGCCCTGCGCAGAACTCCTAAATTGCTGGATTTATTGACCCCCTTCCGCCTCCATTCACACACCATCTCTCTTCCACCGTAAGAGTTCGTCCGGTGGCTTATGCTCAAGATCGTGACCGACTGAAATAAAGCAACATATTTTGCACAGATGCTCATTTGGGCATAAGGAATGATCTCAGAAGGGGAGTCCATTTCTACGGGAAATCCAATATGGCTGCCATAATATATACGGTGGCCTCCTGTTGGCGACTATTTGATAATTTGAATAACATTTTTACACCAGGTTGCTATTCTATGAGCATGAATGACCCAGCAAGACAATAATGACGATAATTGAAAACTTTATTACACAATGAATATCTATTATGGCCTCCAAAGCGTCACCAATAATGGTATTATTGTCATACACATGTAGGTGTGTTTTTATACATGCTGATATATATCATATATATTTATAAAGGATCCATCCAGAGGTTTCTGTACATGTAGCTCTGTTATGATTGACTCCATAAAGCACACATGAAGGTTCTTGGCTATTTTCTTTCAACAGAAATCCAATATGGCCGCCAGCGCCCCATCCTCAATGCTGATTATCGGCTCTAAAAACCAAATCTGTTTCGAAGGATTCAACTTCAGGTTATCGTATATGCCACTGTTATGAACTACATCAAATGTTGCCAGCTGGATTCTTCCATGCTCATTACACGTAAATTAGTATGTGTAAATCCAGCGGCAAAGGAGGGCCCAATACCGGCAAACCCCATCAGGATAACAGTGGTGCTGAATAACTACCCTAAAGTAGATTTACTTGTTTCAGGTTTCACAAACGGTTTCGATTTTGGGCACTCGGGAAACTGTGCTTTTACTGTCTCGCGTGATCATTCATCTGCTATGCAAAATCCTGCTATCGTAGAAGCTGAATTAGACAAAGAGTTTAGCCAAGTCTGGGGACAACAATATGTCTAGACTTGAGCCTTTTCAGCTGCACAAAGAATCAAACAATAGCTTCCTACATGAAGTGTCTACCTCCTTTTGACAATATGGTTTGCTTTCCGTTAGGCTTAGTCCACAAAAAGGAGCCTAATAATTTTAGGGTGATACACGATTTATCTTACCCTGCAAAATCTGACTTGTCTATTAACGGTGCGATTCCACAGGTCCTATGATATGTTGAATAGGAGGCATCGTGATTGCCTAGTTCACAAACATGGCCCATACTGCTTGATGGCAAAAAACAGATTCAGAGGATGCCTTCCGCATCATACAATATCAAGCCAGCCTACTACCCCTTATTTGGATTTTCCTGCGGCGGCAAGTATTTTTATGACCGGTGCCTCCCGATGGGAGGCTCTACATTCTGTAAAATATTTGAGAGCTTAAGTCCTCTGATGTGATCAAAGCAGATCAAACTTTTTTCCGGCACTGCTGGTACCTTGGGTTTGATAGCTGTTTTTGGGTCCTCATGGATAACCCAATAATGAGCGGCCCACTTACATATCAAGGTGAAGGAGTTGTTCTCCATCATGCTTACCGTGGAAATTTGGGACCAAAAACTGGCAAACCATGAAGTTCTCTTTCCTTATGATAATATGGCCGTGGTCGAAATAATCAATGACCAGCCGTCGAGGGATTCATTGCTGATGAAATTAGTGCGTATGCCTTCGACATAACATTCTGTTCAGATCAAAACATACTTTGAGACGATATCTAACGTGGGTACAATTTCAGGAAGCGATGTTACTGGCCCCTTGGCTCAACCGTTCGCCGCACCCAATACCCAGTCTGTTGCTGATCCTTTGGACAGACACCTAGAGTTGCTCTGACGGCGTCCCTTGCTGAGTCTGCCTTGAAAATATACAAGCACGCAAGGCAAGTATATAGAAATTTCCTCAATAACACTGATCAGTGTCCCACTAAGATATTCCCCGTCTTATCGGAACAGTTGGTTTCCTTGATAGCATTCTTGCATTTGTACAAATATGCACCCTCCACATCTTATACATCAGTATCGGCTATCAGTACCTTGCACAACGTGGCTTCAGTAAACGACCCTGCTCAGTCATTCCTTGCAGAAAAGCTGTTTATGGGCATGTCAAAATTACACGGTCAGCCGGATGCCAGGCTGCCCATAACTAAAGATATCCTCCGTAAGCTATTTGGTGCTATATCCAACATTTTATCCAGTGGTTTCCATGTCATTCTTTTACGAGCAATGATCTTGGTAGCATTTCATGCATTTCTACGCGCGTCGTTGAATTGACAGTTCATTCAAAACAACACAGCAATACGACTATGTCTTTCTGTCCAGTTTGAGCATTCCGTGCTTATTTCGATTACAACACATATAAAGGAAGTGGGAAGAGGTGCCGACATACTGACAGAGCCACATGACTTCACAGTATAGTCTCCGGTTAACCTATCATAAAGCACATACCAAGAATCTAACGATTCTTGATATGTGTTGTATCTCAGGTACGCTTTTATTGTACCTGTTCATGTGGCAACTTGGATGATATGATCACACGGCCCCTAGCACCGGCATAAGCGGTATTAGATACAAATCTAGAAAGCTATGATAGAAATGCATCTTCATACATGAACACACACAGACTGGTCGGCCTGGTTAAACACGAGAGCAGACTTGTTATGTGGAAAAATCAATTTAGTTTAATATGTTGAATTGAACTTCGTTGAAGGGATGTCCTCGCGTATATCTCCAGACGCACATTAATGTCCACATCTGGAATGAAAATATACTATTGTATTAAACTATCAACTGCTGACGGTAACTTTAGCCTCATAAATAACAATTTTATAATGAAGTACTACTTGGAAAAAATATATATCCAAAAAATAACCATATTTTTTTACAATATTTTTTGTTTCTAGTTCACATAATTATGTGTAACAGATAAAAGATATCAACATTGTGTGTCAAATTATGTATGATAAACAATCATATTTTTTGACAATATTTTTTGTATACATGGCAGTGTGACTAACGTCACAGGACCTACGAAGTAGGGTTTGATATGATTTAAGGGTGTACCTTGACCTAAGACTGACAATAGCTTTTGCCTGCTTGGATTGAACCAATTTCTACGGTATTGGGCTGTCGTAGAAATGTGTGCCCCGCCTAGCAACACCTAGAACGATATAGAGCTAAAATATCCCCCATTAAAATCTTCCCTCCATTCCAACCCGAATTCTTTATGTACGTCTCGTTCGTTCAAAGTCCCATCCCAATCTGGCAATCTCAGAGCATGCACGGAGATTCCCGAAGTTCAAGCTTCGGGCCAAAACCGGTTTGGAGAAGTTATATATCCGGAAACAGCCCGGATGAGGCAATCTCCTGGCATGTACGATTTATTTCGTCGCAGCATAGTTTGGAGCATAAAGCTACCTCTGCAACACCCCTCCCCGTTTTCTTTTTGGCGAAGATCTTACTTCGCCCTTCTAGAACCCTTCCCTATCCCAGGCAACCGCCTTTCCAGCGCCGACAACAATTACTAAAATACGAGACAAAGACGTGAATTCTCCATGTTATATCACATGTGTCAAAATGCGTAACTTGCAGTGTACAAAAGTACACTGCTCCCTAAAAGCACCCAACTTCAATAAAATGGTAACCATCCCACTAGTCCAGTCTCATTACCAGACTGTCTATAATTACACCCAAGCCCACTGAAAATCTCACTCAAATGGTCAGCCCCATGGGACTGATCACTTCATTTCTCAAAAATATAGTCCTTAGGCCAGCCTACCAGCTTTACGGCCCCAATAAATACAATCAGCCGCATGGGACTGGTCACTTTAATTCTTAACAAGCAGCCAGAGGATGCCAAGTCCCCCGCCGAAATGGCAGCAATATTTTTTAGCATTGTTGGTCTCGAGGGGATATACATGAGGGAGGCAACTGCTATACTTCATAGGCGTTGGATGCGGAGGGTCTTAATTCTGCCTTCCCAAGTTTTAAAATCAACTTAGAACGGTTGACTGAACATTTTTTGCTTCTGTAAATTAGCTTCCATGCAATGAAACATGGAAATTATGTAACCGAGAAGCGACCCCAAGTGACATCTCAAGGCATATTATCTGAAAACCAAATTTGACAAGAAGCTGAATGCATCCTCAACCTATTGTCTGGAAACCAAACTTTAAATCTGCCACCAGGTGTCGCCACCTGTAGGTGCAAGTGGGCGAAATGCAATCCCAAGGATCATCTCATGACATGGTGTATCAGCATACAAACTTTGGGAAGAATCTGAAAAGGGGTTATTGCCCGGAAACCAAATTTAGATTTGTATGCACAAGTGTGCGAAACACAATCCCAAGTGACATCTTATGGCACATGAATACTAAATTTGAGAAGAATCCGATGAGCAGTTGTCAAATTATTGCCAGAAACAAATTTCAGTTTTTTCCACCAGGTGTCGCCACCAGTATGCAAAAGCAGGTGAAATACAATCTCAAGGGACATATCATAGCATGGTACCTGCATACCAAATTGGAGAAAAACCTGATGAGCGAAATCAAATTTAGATTTGACACGAGGTGGTGCTACCTGTAAGCACAAGTAGGCGAAACTTAATCCTAAGCGACATCATATGTCATGATATATTCATACCAGATTTAAGAAGAATCTGATGAGCGGTTCTCAAGTTATTACCCGGAAACAAATCTGGTATTTCGCCACCAAGTGGCACCACCTGTAAGTAAAAGTGAGCGAAACGCAATCCCACGCAACATCTCCTGGCATGATACATGCATGCTAAATTTGAGGAGATTCCGATGAGCAGTTCTCAAGTTAATAGCTGAAAACAAATTTTGATTTTAACACCTGATGGTGCCACTTATAGACGCAAGTGGGCGAAATGCAATCTCAAGCGACATCTTAGGTCATAGTATTAAATTTGGGATTTTGCCACCAGGTGGCGCCACCTGTAAGTGCAAGTGAGTGAAAGGCAATCCCATGCAACATCTCCTGGCATGGTAAATGCATGCAAAATTTGAGAAGAATCCGATGAGCATGCAGTTCTCAAGTTATTGGCCAAAAACAAATTTCAGATTTTGTCATCAGGTGGCGTCACTTTCTGAGCAGAAGCGGATAACGCACTCCCAAGCAACATCTCATGGCAAGGTACAATGTATATGCATGCCTAATTTGGGAAGAATTTGATGAGCAGTTCTCGAGTTATTGCCCGGAAACCAAATTTCGAGCAACATTTCAAAGCGTTTCAAAGTTATTGCTTGCAGCACAAAAGAACGGAAAGAACCCTAGTGGCGCCACCTACAGGCAGATCTTTCTGAAACACAATACCAATCAACATCTTGTCACAAGGAATGCATATGCAACTAGATACAGTCGATCGAATACGATTGGAGGCATGCCTTTTGCATCTTTAGTAAAGGAAACATTCATCATTTGTGAAGAAAGTAAAAACGTAAAACTTAGGAAAAACATCATTAACATGGCCCCATAAGATAACTTGAGGGTATCCACATACCAAATTTAAAAGAATCCATTAAGGTCCAACAGTTACTGTCCGGAAATGCAATTTTACCTTCAGGTAAGGTACATGTATACCAGGTTCACTATTAAGTATTAAAAAGTTATTGTCTGGAAACAATTTTAAATTTACCCCCAGGTGGCACCACCTATATGTGGATCGGCATGAAAAACAATGCCAAACGAGAAATTGAGGCGAGGTACCTACACACCAAATTTGGAATGAATCGGTTCAGGTTTTTAAAAGTTATTGTCTGGAAACACTTAACTTAGCTTTCAGGTAGTCCCCCTATCAACATGAAAAACATTCTCAAGCCAGATCTTGAGACAAGGTACCACCACACCAAATTTGGAAAGAATCCTTAAGGTTTTCAAAAGTTATTGTCTGGAGATGCAATTTAATTTGGCCCAAGGTGGCGCCACCCAGAAGCGGATTGGCAAGAAAAACAATTCCAAGCAAAAATATATACATGTAGACAAGGGATCCATTTACCAAATACAAAAACATGGGTCTGTGCCTGATAAATTGAAACCTTTTGAGGTTGCAATTATCCCAATATTATCCCAATATTGCAGACAACACACAAATTTCAGCTTCTGCCAAGATATACTGGAGATATATATGCTCAAACACAATATACGAGGGTCGGGTGAGGGCTAGTTTGGGAGATTGATCATATGCACATTGTGCACCCAAACTTTAGGAACTCAGTTGTAATTAATATAGTAAGTTACAATGTGGACACAAATGGTTCCTGCAGAAGCTTTAGGGTAAATCATATGATGTGAGATACAATTATTTGATAGCAAAATTGAAGAAAATGTTGTCCTTCATTTAAGATGACATGAAATTTTAAAAAACAGGGGTTCGGTACTGCGGGGATTTCCCCGCCAGTTATTTCATATTATACTTCTGAAATATAATAAGGTTCATGCAAAAGCTTTAGGGTAAATCATATGATGTGGAATAGAATGATTTCATAGCAAAGTTGAAGGAAATGTCCTTCATTTAAGGCGACACAAAATTCAAAACTAACACAGGTTCGGTACTGCGGGATTCCCCCGCCAGTTATTTCATATTATACTTCTGAAAAAAAATATGGTTCCTGCAAAAGCTTTAGTGTAAATCATATGATGTGGAATAGAAGGACTGGACAGCAAATTTAAGAAAATGGTGTCCTTCATTTAAAGCGACATGAAATTCAAAACAGCGAGAAGCGGAAGAAAGAAGAACAAATGACAAACGCATTTAGGCATTTAGGGATGCCTAATTATTAGACAAAGCATTTGGAAATTATCGCTTGTGAAGAATTTGAATGGAAACCACGGACATGAACAGAAGATTGGAACAAGACCCAGTGGCGCCACCTTCAGGTGGATCTTGCTGAAACGCAATACCAACCCATGTCTGGTCACAAGGAGTGTATATGTTAAATTTCGAAGGAATCCGACAAATCTTTTGGAAGTTATCGCCTGTGAAGGATTTGAACAGACACAGACACAAAGACAGCAAGACCCATTTTAACTGGAACGGGCATGAAGAAGCGAAACTCAGTGGCGCCACCTTCAGGCAAATGAAATCCAGTACGCAACCGCGTCTTCTCATAAAAAATGCGTGTGCCAAATTTCGAAAGAATCCAAGAAAGCGTTTGGAAGTTATCGCTTGTAACTGACATCCACGGACACAAAGAAGCAAGATTCATTTTAACCCAGTGGCGCCACCTTCAGGCAGATGTTGCTGAAATGCGATACTGACTGGCGTCTTGTCGCAAGGAATGCGTATGCCGAATTTCGGAAGAATCCAACAAAGCGTTAGGAAGTAATCATTCGAACAGACATGCACGGACACATAGAAGCAAGAACCATTTTGACCCAGTGGCGCCACCTTCAGGCAGATGTTGCTGAAACGCGATACCGAATGGCGTCTTGTCGCAAGGAATGCGTATGCCGAATTTCGGAAGAATCCAACAAAGCGTTAGGAAGTAATCAATCGAACAGACATGCACGGACATGCACGGACACGCACGGACACATAGAAGCAAGAACCATTTTGACCCAGTGGCGCCACCTTCAGGCAGATGTTGCTGAAACGCGATACCGACTGGTGTCTTGTCGCAAGGAATGCGTATGCCGAATTTCGGAAGAATCCAACAAAGCGTTAGGAAGTAATCATTCGAACAGACATGCACGGACATGCACGGACACATAGAATCAAGAACCATTTTAAAGTCCCCGGCCGCGTTGCGGCGGGGGACAAAAATATAATCCGTATGCCAGCCTACCAGCTACATGGCCGCAATAAGCACCAGTCCGTCATACAATCCACTACTGGAACAAGCCTCTAAACTACTGGCTGTCCAGACTATAAATTGGGCTCCCCATTCTCTCTCCCCTAATAATTTCAAGGCTCGTCTTCACCAGCGGCGAACACTTTCTAGTAGAGGGCGAACCCACAGGGACGAATGTACGAGGAGCCAGCAGTCTGCGTGCACTCAGACATGATGACCCAGCGCACACCCGCCCTAGCAAACGGCTACCTCACCAGAGAGAATATCTGTAGCGGAAGAACATAACCGTAATTGCTACACCTCCACAGGTATCAAGCCCACACAAAAAAATCAAACTCATAACTAGAAGAGGGTTGAGACTATTATCGAATAATGACGCATGTATTCACTCCCCGAGTGGTAGCTATCCTGCCCCACCGGATTCACAATAAATCATAACGCGAACTACAAGATATCGGATAGACAACTCTCATCAGGGCTTCATGGTGAAGACATGGGATGAAGAGGAATCGTACGTCTTCCTCAACCCCAGGTCTCCGACATGACCACCCGCACTACTATATCTTCTCCAAGTTACTCTCTATATTAATTTCACCACAGATTTCTATGAACGGGTCACCTAGCTTAACACACACAGAATAACCCACAAAGACCACACAATTATACAATCTCAACAGAAGTCACATAGAAACGCGAGTGACACGTATATCTACCACACAGAATCTTCACACACAGAAATTCTCTATTCACACAGCAACCATCGAACCCAGGCGTCCAGCACCCGGTTCCCTCACAAAGATTACTTAAACACACCTAGTTCACCATAACGCATCAAACTCTCCCATAACACACTACACGTATAACGCCGGAGCGCAAATCACAATGTTCGAACAACATCCAACTCCCGAATACACACCAGAATTCTCCAACACACCAGAATTCTGGAACAAAAGTTCCGAAATACACATTACATTGCACAACACATTACCAACGATTTGGGTCTAGAATTTTATATATTTTTTTTCTCAATTCCACAATGCTTCAAACAAACATCCTGTACAACAGAATCAAATCAACCCCCAACTAGGATAATTTCACATAGAAAATCAAAACCTAATACAATACATCCATCACTGCATACACGTGATGGCACACATCCATATATCCCCACAAAGCTGACACTATACTACATCTCTTCAGACGCATACACAAAATGCGTCACCAATGGCCCATCAACTAACTTCACCATTTATCAGTTGCTGGCAGAGCGAAATGGAGCCCACATTGAACAAGTCACCATTCCATAAAAATTCAAACTGCAAAAACCTTGGTGTCCCCAATAACCAAGGCTTTATCTCTAAAATCTACAACACATCCATAGGCTGATAGGAAATCGAAGCCTAGCAACAGGTCGTCAACCAAGGGTGCCACCACTATAATTTCCAGTACAGTTAAAATCGGAGATGGACAATGGGACCTGCCGAACTAGCATTCCCATACTGGTCATTCCTCGAAATGCACCAGTTAACCGAATAGGCGAACACGACAACCCCTGGAGACTCAACCTAGCAAATAAATGTTCACTCATGACGGTGACTTGGGCGGCCGTGTCTACCACAGCAGTTACCGGCACAGACCCAACCTTAACTGGAATGGACATCGCCCACCCCTGGGAACGAGACAGAGTAACATCTCTGACTGCTGCAGTACGTTCAGGAACACCTGCCTCGTCCCCCGTGGACGACCCCACACCGTCATTTGCAGTTGCTAATTCAGCCCACCCATCTAAATCATGTCTAGCAAGACAAAAACGTGGTGGACGGAAGGGTCGCGATGACCGACGACGAGCCCAATGTCAGGATGACCGACTCCCGGTAAAACAATTCTACATACAATCAACCTGTGCAAAGCCGGCCACAAAAACAGGGAAGTTGGGGTACGCGAAGAGAGAAGACAAATGGCCGACTTCCACCCCGCGCTTGTTTACCGGGATTGTTCGCAGTCTGGTTCAAAGGCGTAAATTGGTTCTCAACCGTATCAAAATTTATTTTATATCTGACGCCAGATGTCGTAGAAATGTGTGCCCCGCCTAGCAACACCTAGAACGATATAGATCTAAAATATCCCCCATTAAAATCTTCCCTCCATTCCAACCCGAATTCTTTATGTACGTCTCGTTCGTTCAAAGTCCCATCCCAATCTGGCAATCTCAGAGCATGCACGGAGATTCCCGAAGTTCAAGCTTCGAGCCAAAACCGGTTTGGAGAAGTTATATATCCGGAAACAGTCCGGATGAGGCAATCTCCTGGCATGTACGATTTATTTCGTCGTAACAGGGATAGCAGTTTGGAGCATAAAGCTACCTCTGCAACAGGGCAATGGGACACAGATTTTGGCAATTTCGAGGTTTCTCTTTCACCTAATCATGTGTAACAGATAAAAGATAAAATTGTGTGCCAAATTCAGTGTGATTCATTTTCCTACCCATCCTAGTCTAACACCCAGGAGTCTCTCTCCCATTTAAATTTTTAGCATTTTTAGCTATGGATATATTCATAATATCCCCAAAAGAATACTCGCCCTTCGTTGCGGAAGCCTCATTTACTAATCGATATGATCAAATCTAAGCAACAAATTGCCACGTTTGGATGTCTACAGTAATTTTACCAGATTTCCTCAGGGTGTATATATCTACAGATAGGGAAACATGGGTAATATAAAATTAATCCAAGATATCTACCAATTATGTTAATCATGTTTTATACAAACAAAGCTGAATTTATAGGATTGATTCATATTAATATCAGTTAATATATTTAAAACTATACACAGCCCATAATTATATTGACCAAATTTGTGTTCTGTAAGGTATGGTGATAGACTTACATCTAGATTAAATAATTATTCTGAAAGTGTAAGCTGCATGTTATAAAATGGTGTTAGATCTCTAGCTGGGAAAAAATACCAGATTGTTTGTTCGATTTGTTCGATTTTCCTCTTGCATTTATTTCATAGCATATGCTTATACAGTATTTGTTTCGGTGACGGTGTATTTTCTTAAAACACAACTGTGACACGCCAGGGGTGGAGGCGGGGGTTTAAAATGTGACACTAGACTGGTTTGACTTCTTGGACTCATAATGGTACTACAAAAGGTGAGGGACAATAAAATCCATGAGTCACTTCCAGCAACGTGGTCCTTAAGCTGGCACACATAATGTTTAGGTCGAATCACAATGACATAATACTTTTTGTCAGAATTAAATGCTTTAAATTATGAACATGTTGGGAAAACCATCAATTTTATGGTTAGCCTAGGTCAGTTTGATCACGTTTTAGTTTGGGCTGATTGAAATAACATTCAATAAGTAGAACATAATGTTTAGGACTAAATACAATGACAGAAAACTTTCCTACCAGCTTTAAATGGTGCCAATTGTGAAATTGTAGTTTTTTTATGACATTTTTGAAAATTTCCAAGAGGTGGTGCCTTTCCTTGAATCTATATGGGGTAGTTCTCGTTATGCACCTGCGTACATCAAGGGGCGCCGCCTAGAATCTAAATTCTACACTTTCCAATCTACACTTTCATGAATGGACTTTAATGGACTGTAAATAATTTAAACATTAGTAGAAGGGAATAAATGTTTACAGTCTAAACAACAGCTGAGATAATAATAATGCATGTCTACGTGTTTACAGGTTTCTAGGTCACATAAGTAGGTCAAATTTTCATCAAAGTAGGTCAGCTCAGAAATTTCTAGGTCACCTAATTAGGCCAGAAATTGGGCCAGAAAGTAGGTCACTTTGACCTTGACTCTATTAGGTCAGGTCACACTGACATTGACCTAATGAAGCGCATTTCCATAGTCTTAGTAGGCATTAGGACATGTTTTTGCCAATTTCGAGGTTTATAGGTCACCTAAGTAGGTCAAATTTTCATCAAAAGTAGGTCAGCTCAGAACTTGCTGGTGACAGCCCCCTAATGCAGGTTCATGCCAAGAATTAAGGTTCTAATGTCAGTGGTTCTTCTTATTTTGCCGGAGAAAGGATTCGGATGGACTGACTCACTCACTCACTATCGGACAATTTCCAAATGAGAGCCTACATGTACTTCGTAGGAATAGATCATTTTCGTATGAATGAGAGAATCGAAGAAATAACATGCATTTCAATGGGATTTTTGGGTTCAGTCAAAAATGTGCACTCAACATGCTATCTTCAAAGACAATTATCGTGATGAACATTCAATTTCTTTATATGTATTACTGATTGAAATTAGCCAAAACAATGGACTCACACCATGCCGATTTTTGGCAATAGAGTATAAGTGCCAAATCGCATGTTTTTAAAATAGGAACAACTCAAATTACAAGCGTCTAGTCCGTCATTCATAATCCAGCCGTCGTCCATTAGAGAATATCCGCGTCCATAATCCAAAGACCTATTCCATTTCCATATAACAGTATTAGCACCAAATTTAAAAAGACAAAAGTATACATAAACATAGGCTTGTTTCCTGCAAGAGAGAAGCGGTCAACAGTTTTCAATGATGCCGGCAAGACATCATGATGTTCCAAAATATCAAATCCGTATCGCTGATCAGTATTCTTAATCCATAATATCCGTAAGTAAAGGTAGGCTGAAAATCAAGTGTAAATTTGAGTTTTTCCGGCAGGTAGCTGAAATTCTAGGTGTTGTCGACCGTTTTGAAAGATATATTAAGTTCATCATTCATTCTCAGTTGATATGAATGCTCATTGTTTTATAAATGCCTGATTTATTGGATATATCGGGTGAATTTCTTGGCTAAGCCAATATTATCCCGTAAACCGCCAAAGTGCAATGCATTGTATTCCCTCCATTATCAGCGTGCTATCCCCAGAATAGAGGATTCTGACGTAGATGTGAAATAAAATGGTTTTGTGCAGAGATAGGATAAGTAGAATGGCGACACGGCAAATTTTCAATCATATCCTTGCATGTATGACCGCCATTTTGTATATACACGTGAACTTCCCTGAAGAGAGAATTAATGGATCAATCGCCTTGCGTCTAAAGATTTTCTGTGAACTGTGTGGATAAGATTCCTTGTTTTTGTCGAGTTCTTAAGTACTAAGGATCAGTGAAATATTAGCAAGTGGTGAACATCTCTCTGGTAGCAGGTTGTCGAACAGAAACAACATGAACAACTCAATTGCCGAGATTTCCAGCCTCTTCCTTCAGGGTGGATACTTCAAATGAGACGAAACGGTAACAAGTATTTAACTAACATAGAAATATCGATTTGGTACAAAATCTCCCTGTTTGAATGGAGGCAATAATGCCAGATTTAGGTAATTCCATTCCTGAACCTGACAGCTGTGCCGAATGGTAAATAAACCCGGACGGTAATTGGCGTTAATTACGACAACCGTACAGTTACAGGTCCTTTGTATCTCTTATCTGGAGAAAGTCTAATATTTGGTTGCGAAAACGAAGACGCTGACAGTGATAATTGGTTTGGAATGATTCAGAAATTTCATTGAGGAAGACAATTGTCATTGGGAAGATTGATTGAATCAGTAAATGAGGTTCTCTCATACTTGTTCTCTCCGATATGGCTCAGTCGATTGTCCAAGAACTCGTTCGATGTGAAGAAGGCTGAAACAAGAGGGTACATATAATAACTTGCAAATAAAATACTACTGAGAGTAATCTGATCAAGTTCAAATCTTAGGTACGACCACATATTTGTTATTCCATGGAGTGTTGCACAAGATACACCACTGGAAAAAACGCCATGTTATGGTTGTCGCAAGGTTTTAGTAGACAAATAATCGGGCCATTGTTTTGGCGTACTTCATCTTTATACTTTCTTCATGAGAGCATTGCATACACATGAATGTTTCATAATTGAGTAATAATATCACAGTAGTTTGGGTATTGTAATTGTACAATGTAATGGCACGGATAATTGTGAAGAACAGAACATTGTTGCTCTGATAAATAAATTTTGCGTTCCGTTTTTACTTTTCAAACAGTTAATTCTAAAGTCGTTTTCATTTGTTATATCATCCCAGACAGCATTATAGGTTGAACCCACATCGGGAGGTGAGCAAGTGAGGAGAGATGTGAGGGGTGCCATCACGTGAGACGTCATGTCGGACCGACCGCTAAATTGATGGTTGGTATGGGCGATGGCACGATATGACATGCCCACGTCGGACTGGTAGATGCGTTTGACGGTTGGGACAATGCTGACAGAGGCACAGGCGCCCAAGCTTAAATGACCTCTGATGTTCAACTGAACCCTATTAAACCAACTTACAGCTCGTAGATATATAAACAAACCCCAGCGGACAAATGATAGTTGGATATGAGATAAATATATGTAAAAAGAAGTATTTTGATAAACTTTTAACCAAATGAATTAATTATGGATAACAACTGATTTGTTATTACCTCGCAACATTGCGGTGTAGTTAACAACATTTTCAGACCAACATTTTTACATTCGCTAAACACTATATCACATGAAACATGTCGATATGTATCATTTTTAAATAGAAAGAGTGAGATCCGCGATCTTTTTTTTACCTATTACAAAATACAAAATCTAATCTATGGGTTGCTGCAAAAAGTGTTTGCAAAATAATTCTCCATATTGAAAATTTAGCATTGAGAAAAGACTTGCTAAACAGGGCGTCGAGATAATACACACTTGAGACCGGATTAGCCGGCGATCACTGTAGGTGACCCATATATGTTTATCAAACACATGGTCAAGTAATGACTGGTCAAGTGATTAATTTTATTTAATCTTTCAAACAAGTAACATCGAAATCAAAAATGAAACATAAAAAAAAACAAAAAACCCCCCCAAAAAACCCCCAAAAAACGAGTTACTTCTTCGTGGCTTGAAATGTATATTGTGAAAATTCTCGATGAAAATTTAAAGTTATTAGCGATGAAAGTTAAAGACTAAAGTTCCACAACACTCTCCTTTTAATAACAAGCGCTGGATGAGCGCAAAGACCTCCGTCGAGGCAACAGGGTTCGTAGCGTAATACATCACTGAATAACATACGGCCGGATGCCAAGCTCAATTTTGCATTTGTTGGACGTTAGCTTCATCAATGGTAATTAATCTGGGATTGAGGGTTCCTCACTAGCATATCCAGACAGGGATGTGAAAGTCACATTCCCAGCAAATAATTTTTGTTTGATTTGACGTGCTTGAAATATTGGGGTATGGAATAGAGTATATTGATGGAAAACCTGGAAAAGTGCTTGAGACATTAGGCCCCATCCCACCCACACCTCCCCATGAGAGGATCCCCTCACCCAAATCAACACGTTAGCGACAGAAATGAGACCCTGTGTGCCTAGTTGTACCAACTTGCTTGTGATTTTGTGCTTTAGGCCCAACACAGCAACACTTCATATTTTGTATGTGTACAGTATAGCATCATCATTGATGAGAGAATGCTCTTCAAAACACACCTGATTTTACCGACACTTCGTTCTGATCTGTCTCAACATCATATGGTGAGGATTCAATGCGCTCGGTATAATTTTGTATACTGGTGTTACAGGTCACCTTCGCCTTCACCTTACTGTATCAATGACCATGGATTTGTACATGTATCACATTCACATTGAATGGTGATGGCTGATGAGAATATTGCCCCTATGGAACAAATGACTGGATTCCACGCAGCAAATATTTATTGTGTAACAGTGAGAATAAAATTAATTGTATAAACATTCCAAGCCTCATTGAACACAAGCCACACCATACTTGATATGAATATAACGCGCGTACATTAGCTCGCTTGGACGTCGCTTAGTTAAATATGGACAGACTCGCAAAAATCTCAAAATTTTCAAAAGCCACAAAAATGCCCTCAGCTTGTACAGAGTAAGTAAAAATACTTATGTACAACTTGATGTTTAGAAATGACTGTGTTGAGCGGTTCTATTCTCAACTTCTCTTTTATTCTATGTCATAGAGGACAGGGTTTGGTAGATAATTAAAAACTGTATTAACTCGGCTTCACATTTTAGAGAATGACTTTAATTGAGCCAAAGATGAAAGAGAAATACACTTATAAAAAAATCTATTTAAAAAAATATATGTTTATATTAATTTCCATAATTTATTGAAAAAAACTATACGTAGACTTCGACCACCCAATATCACACAGGCCAGGCAACTGTGAGAACAAGTGAAAGATACCCATCGAGTTGAGCGGATTTGCAGATAAACAACAACAAAAAATTGCACTTTGTGCCTCACGAGGCCCTTCTCCATAGAGTGCATGCCAGTTATTTTTCTAGACTACAACAACAACAGTTTTTGCCTGTATCACAGTCCGAGCTTCCGATTACGCTTCAACCTTACCCAGACGATGGATAATTTTTGACAGATTGTCCGGCTAGGTTGTTGATCGGATTCACAGATCATGAATTCCACCGTGACGGAATCACCGTTGGGAAGACTTTTTCTTTATTCAAAGTCATGTACTCGGAAGTTCCGTGGTCATACCCATGTAGTTTCAAGTTTAGTTTGCTATTCTATATGACATCTGTTTACGGATCCATGAAAAATCTACAGATGATCCAGCATTTTCAGTAAATCATGCTTCGAAATGTTCGTGACGGAATCACCTGAAACGGACATGACTCTTGACTAGTGTTGCTTGTCTATTTTTTGCTGCTCTGTTTCAATCTGACTATTCTTATATGACATCTCTTACTAACATACAGTACCCAAGGATGATAAGATTTTTTTCATCGTGAGAAAAACGCGACTGGATCATCCCAGGGGTTAAATCTAGTCCGTGACGGAATCGACAAAAAATCGTGATGGAATCACGAGTGCGCTTTTTAAATCTTATCGGTAAAAGTGCTTTATTAATTACACATTTTCTTCAAAAAAATATTCCTACAGCGAATTTATCTCTTCTACTTAGAAAATTAAAACTCTGACCTCTTATTTTTACTAAGGTATACAGCTCCCGCCACAGATTCAGATTCAGATTCATTTTATTGTATAAAACACCTCATCGAGGCCGTATACAAATTTAACAAAAGGAATACCAATAAACAGTCAAGATCAACATATTATACATGCATATCTTTTCTGCAGATGTTTCAAAATAGTATAGTTTTCAGTACAGTGCAATTTTTCTTCTTTGACAATTTAGAATTTCCCGAGTTCTTCATGTTAAAAAATTGCGGGAAAAATATTTCGCTATTAAAACACATCTTCTCCATTATTGGCTTGTTCCCGGGGATCATAGGAAGCGAATAGAACAAACAGCATGCTAATATACTCTACGACAGAATGTGGAGTGAATTTTATGCGAAAAAGGGCTGTTTAGCAATGTCCGCTTTTCCGTGGAATTCATGAGCGCACGATTGAAGTATCATGGGAAGATATATATTTCCAGTCGCTATCTCCCCCCATCTTCAAACAAAAGGAAAAGAAAAAGCCGAGAGAGCGCCTCGTGAGGCAGAGTTATTTTTCCAGACTACAACAACAACAGTTTTTGCCTGTATCACAGTTCGAGCTTCCGATGATCCTTCAACCTTACCCAGACGACGGATAATTTTTGACAGATTATCCGGCTAGGTTGTTGATCGAATTCACAGATAACGATTGAAGCATGGGAAGATATATTTTTTCAGTCGCTATCTCCCCAACCCTCACCCCCCCCCCCCCCCCCCCCCGCAACTAAAAAAAAAGAAAAGGAAAAGCCGAGAGAGTTCTTCGGAGTTTTACGTTTTTGACCTCTGACTTTGAATTTGACTTCTCACTTCCGACTCGCATCCTGGTGAATGACACTCGTCCTTTATCTTTTTGCAGATTCAGAGATTCTCGAGGAAGTTTCCAATTATACTATCTGGAATGCGAGTTTTTCTTCCGTGAAAATTTACTTTTTATGAAAGCGCAGGTTTGATACCGGTCATCTGTACCAGCGCGAAGCTAAGTACACGCGCGAATTTAGTACCCTCGAATAAAGAGACCCGGTGAAAGCGCTGCAAAGGATACACACCTTTTGTGACGTAAGCATTCATTTGTGTCCAAAGAAAGATTCAAGATTTCGTCGGGAACCATGACGATCCCTATTGGAAATACTATGAGTCGTGGGTTCCCCATATGACAATTATTTGGCGGGAGATTTCACGTTGCGCTCCTAGACCTCCGTCTGATCGACGGAGGTAAAAATAATCAGCGGTAGTAATCGTTATAAATTATTTCATATTTCCCATTATCCAAATGAACAGCTTTCAGAAAATATATCACTCGTGTTGCATTGGTGAGTTTATTTATGACAATTAAATTGGACAACAACTGATAATATATTCCAAATGATATCGCTTTGGAAATTGAAACCTTAGGAATGAATCCCAAGTGTGAAGTAGAAGGAACCTTAACCTGGCGTCAGCAATATCGTCCCATATAATTTTACGAATATACGATGTTGTATTCTACATGTACCTTCGTTCCTCGATCATACAATCTTAAGCAGCTTGTGTTTGTTATAATTGTATTGTATACCTAAATAAATTTGACAGCTAACAGGGCCTTAACTCTACCAGACCTGGGAGCGGGGACCATTATGCCCTCCCTCTCCAACCGAAGTTTTTGCGTTATCTCCGGATTGAACAAAAAATGCGAGCTAATACTCACTGATTCTCATATTGAGGGTATCACAAAATTGATATTTTCGTCATTTTCCTGACAAGTTTCTGTTTTTTCGCGAAGAAAAGTGGGCAAAAACTATTTGATTTCACATCTCATCAAAGAGGCCATCTTGGATTTTTTCTGGACAGACCCGCAATCAAACGGCACGGGTTGATATATTGCCCTGGTAGAACATGCCTGACTGTGATTACCGCCAGGTTAACCTGGATTAATCTTTCATGTAAGCCTGTCTGGACAAAAAGGAAACACTGTCTGGGCACAACAATAAATCTAGATACGGGGCATTTAAGTAAAATAAAAGCATGGACACTAGAAGTTTTATCGACCCAAAACGGACAGCAGGGATTCAATTGTTGTCGCTCATTAAGCACAAAGCATATTAATAATTTAAAGGCATAGGAACAAAATGATTTACGGGTCATCTGAAAGAGCAATTTACTACTCAACCCTGCTTAGATGTTGTTGCTGGTAGTGTCACGTGAATACGGTCTTTCCAGTGAGTGTGAGTGAGCTAGGGTTTAACGTCGCGTTCAGTGCTATTTCGGTCATATAGCGACGATATGACTAACTACGATATGATTAGCTGGACATGTGTGACTATGTACAATCATCATGTAAAGAAAATTAATCTTCCCCTCGTGGCAACAGACATGGTACAAAACTCATGCTGCTCACCCACTTGGGGGATACGGTATTTCCATTACCCATATTCTTGATGGACGAAGGCTGGGCATTGATATCGAATCTGTCAATTATTTGTCAACTTCGTATAAATTCTATATAGAATGAATAACAGAGGCTTGGAAAATCTCTCGAAAACAGGCTTTGTTCAAATGTCTAGCATACTGAGAAAACAATAAAGATTATTTATCCGAAATCGATACTAGTGTTGAGTATTCGTTACCTCACACCAGAATGTATCACTGGGGAAGGAGTCTTCTCCAAATTACCTAATGGATCTGTTTTCCAAATGGCGTCTCCCGCTTGAAGCATTTTACATAAATTAATACCTCAGGCTAATCATCGCCATTCACAACACAGCCAAGTTCTCTCATCAACACATCAATCGTTGGTTGGAATGCATTTGTGATGTATTTCAGTGGTAAATTGGCCGATGGCGTCGACCCAGTGTTGATTAAACATTTGTGAAAGGTGCGGTTATGCGAAAAAGAATGTTTCAGTCTCCTTAAATTATCCTGAGACTTGGTTAACTTTTATTTGTCAAGAATCACTCAAACTAATTTGGATGATGGTATGTGGTTCAGATGCACCGAAGGCTATCAACTATCTTATTCGATATGCTCAGCCAATCATCCAAACGAGCATCAGTTCCTGCATTATATAGATAGCCGTCGTTTACATTGTGTTTTCAATTCGGGATTGGTATAGAATTGAATAATCGTAAACTATATAAAAGCTAGCTATTCTACAAGGGGTTACATTGTCTTTTCCGATATGGGGTTGGCCTTGGATTGGATTAACGTAAACTATATAAACGCTAGCTGTTTCACTAAGGGAATAATATATGAGAGTCATATAAATTACCGTAAAATATTTGAGAATATGCTGCATGGTTGCATAAATATTGCGGTTAAAAAATAGAGTACCAAGATAATATAAATGTCCGAGTCACTGCCGAGTTAGTCATATATATCCACATCGGTTGACGAAGGTGTGGATTACTGTAAAATAGCATCGTGAAGTGTTTATCTGGAATGAGTTTGAAATCTGTGATAGCTTAAACTACCAAAATATTTTCAAGTGTATCTACAATGTATATAATCTTCTATGTATTGTATGTGTTTTTTATATATAATAATAGTATCATCACATGGTCTGGGATTTGAAACAGAAGACAAATAACTTCACCTCCCACTCTGATATCACTGGGCATACAGTCGCGATTCATATCCCAGCTCCCGCAAATAGGAGTGCCATGAAGTTTTTTTTGGTACTGGGCAATGGCACTGAAAACCATTAAAGAGATGTGAATGTATCTCCCCATGTAAACCCTGAAATTTACTGAACATGTTATCCTTTAATCTGTTTCCCGTAGTTTAAAAATTGTAAAACACTAAATCGGTAATCTTTATTCGTAAATAGGAATTACATGGTGACCGTAGCGGGTCATTGCATCGCTAGTCACTCATACAATTTACTCAGTAAATTGCCAAGAGAAATCGAGTATAGGGCAACCAGGAATGCACCAGATCCCTGTTACTTGACATGAATTTTTCACGTTGATCCTGTTTTTCACGTTGACGGATTTCCATCAGACAGACACTATACATCGATCTGTCATACCAGTATCAGCGTTGGTAGCAGAAAAATCTCATTTGTCGTTATGTATATAAATGTACGTAAAATGATGCAAATAAACTGCTTTCGTATGTGGTAAATGTTATCAAGAATAAACGCTATACCAATACAGCATAACGAATATTTACTGAAATTGCATTTTCCTCAAGGCGCACATAAAGAAAATTTACGATCTGCAGCACATGCAAGGAATTATCACATATTCATATAGCATTAACAATGTGCGATGAGTTCAAGGATGATTTGGGTAAGTTAAATCACTGCAATAGTGACAGGAAGACACAAGAAACACTTGCTCCTGTGTCGACAAGAGCACTAAATCACTTAGTGTTTCAGTTGATAATAAATGTGTTTTGCTACGATAGAGCTATCAGTAGTCCTGGAACCGATTTCCCAAAGGGCCTTAAAATAGTTTTCGCTGCTCCCAAGTAAAATATGAATTTCTTGCGCTTATCTTTTTTATTTGAACACTAACCAAACTTTTTAAGTATCCTTTTTAGCAGAAAGAATGATTCTATCATAGAAGGATGGCATAAAATGGTAAGATGAGAGCAAAACGTGTAAAATAATAATTTCTTACGTAACAACGTAGGGATGTCTTATCATCAAATGTAAAAAAACATCCTTTGCCTTCTCTGATGAGGTCATGATGTTGGAAATATCTTACGCCAACTTTCCTCATATCCTCTTTCGTGCCTTATCATTATTGCACCTGCCATACCGAAAATATTGATATCATTTAACCTAATACCACGGTCTTCGTGCTATGAGATAATATAATCGTATTATGATATCCCTAGGAATTAGAAAACAAAACGGAAGGGAACTAATCAAATCGAAAGTTGGCGCCTATATTTCAAACCATAGAAATATGCATACTAGTTAAATGTAACTCGGAAGTTCCAGTTGAATTCCAGAATACCCATTACCGTTGTCTCTCTAGAAGTGATCCCAGGATTCAGTATTACATGTATAATGTGACAATGAACGAAAACAGGCTGATATAATCATTGATACATTTCAGTTATATGTCGCCCTTGCGGAGTAATACGGGTTTGCCTCTGAAAAATATGGCGAGAGAAACCAAATCTAATCCCGTCCTACGCCGCAAGGACTATGTATAACGAATTTAACATATTTCAGAGCCTTCCTTGGTTAGCCACTCTTATGGTTTAGCATTTTTTTGGACCATATTAGTAGATTAAGTGATTTTTTTCTTGCATTCACCGTCATTGTAGGGGCGGGCGGGGCAAAAGCTACATGAACAAGCAGCCAGAGGATGCTAGGTCCCCCGCCGAAATGGCAGCAATATCTTTAAGTATTGTTGGTCTCAGGTGATATACATGAGGGAGGGACCTACTTCTTCATAGGCGCTAGATGGAAAATGATCATTTTGCCTGCCCAAGTTTTAAGATCAACTCAGAAAGGTTGAGTATGTATCTTAGGAATAGCAATGTCTTTATTTGAAATTATTATAGGTGAAATATTATTACTAAATGTGACGCTGAGAACACCAAGTAGAATCAGACTGTTGTTCACTGACTCCACCTGACTTCAACTGATCATGCTACTGGATTATATAATTTCACTTTGTGGAAACAAGTCATTCTAATGTAAGTGTAAGAAATTATTTAAAGAAATCGTAAACCCTCAAGTAAAGTTTCCATCAAATGGAAGACCATCGCAAACAGCCTGAGAAAATATTTATTGTGATCTTCTACAATTTTATTACTCAGAGTAAACTGCAAATAAAGCATGGTATTCTATGATGGTCTGTTGCAATCATATCTAGGTCCAGTGACGTCACACTGCCTTAATACATATATTTCAAACTTTGTATGCACTTTCCAATGATTCATTCAAGCTTAAGGTGTGTATACTTTGAGTTTCAACACATTTAATTTTCTCGATTTTGGTGAAACATGCACATTAGAACAGTGAGTCTGTGTTAAAATTCAAAGTATACACACCTTAAGCTTGAATGAAGCATTGAAAAGTGCATACAATTTAAAGTTTGAAATATATGTGTTAAGGCAGTGTGATGTCACTGGACCACCAAAGAATACCATGCTTCATTTGCAATTTACCCTTGTGTAATAAAATCGTAAAAAATTACAATAAATATTTTCTGACACTGTTCGCAATGGTCTTTCATTTGATGGAAACTTTACTTTGAGTGTTTACGATCACTTTGAACAATTAAAGTATTATTTTATTTTTTTTGGAAATAAACACTGCTATGGCAGTATTCTTAATCATTGATGTCATATGTGTCAGGCCTTGTAATTTATGGGGCTCATCAGCCCAGGTCCCAAGATTTATTAACCCAGTAAACCACAATCAATCCAAAAAATCAATGTGTGGGCACAGCTTTTGAATTGAGATCAGCTGTTAGGAATAAATCCACCCTGTTGTCAGCCATAAGCAACCTGGTGCAATTTTTGTCCTTCTGGTCCTGTATCATGGTACATGTACAGTCCTAACGATTTGGGAGATGGTCTCCGCGAAACTCAGTGTCTCGCCACCTACAGGCAAATGTTGCTGGACTGCAATACCGACTAACGTCTTGTCGCAAGGATGGCAGTATTCTTAATCATTGATGTCATATGTGTCAGGCCTTGTAATCGGAATGATGCAACTAAGTGTTAGGAAGTTATCGATTGCGAAAAATTCGAACAGACATGCACGGACGTACACAGACATCAACAGACACAAAGAAGCAACCCAGTGGCGCCACCTTCTGGCAGATGTTGTCGAAATGCAACACCGAATGGCGTCTTGTCACAAGGAATGCATTTGCCGAATTTCAGAACAATCCGACGAAGAATTAGGGAGTTATCGCTTCGAACACACATGCACGGATGTACACGGACATCCACAGAAACAAAGAAGGAACAGTGGCGCCACCTTCAGGCAGATGTTGCTGAAATGCAACACCGAATGGCGTCTTGTCGCAAGGAATGCATATGCCGAATTTCGGAACAATCCAACGAAGCATTAGGAAGTTATCGCTTCGAACATGCATGGACGGACATCCACGGACATCCACGGACACAAAGGAGCAAGAACCGTTTTAAAGTCCCCGGCCGCGTTGCGGCGGGGGACAATAAAGGGAGCACATGAAGAAGTTGATATATAATTTCATACTGGTACGACAAGCAGCTGTCACTCAAATTACAAGCGTCTAGTCCGTCATTCATAATCCAGCCGTCGTCCATTAGAGAATATCCGCGTCCATAATCCAAAGACCTATTCCATTTCCATATAACAGTATTAGCACCAAATTCAAAAAGACAAAAGTATACATAAACATAGGCTTGTTTCCTACAAGAGAGAAGCGGTCAACAGTTTTCAATGATGCCGGCAAGACATCATGATGTTCAAAAAATATCAAATCCGTATCGCTGATCAGTATTCTTAATCCATAATATTCGTTATAGAGTCGTCATTTAAAAAAAGATGTATCTCAGTCACGCTTTGATTGTGACTGTTCATATGAGTACCATGAGGATCTTGAAGTACATGGGCTCATACGCCCTAGCCCCGGGTTAAGCGGAATTAGACACATGTTACGAAACGTAGCGCCATAGATCTTGCACGCTACGTTCGTATTTTGTTATTAGCATGCGATATGTATCGCCAAATTTGAGAAACTTGAGGGAGGCGCTTGCGGAATAGCCCTGTTTTATAAGTTTCTGCAACAATGTTTTGTGACGTTGATTAAAATCATCACATTTAACACAGGATCTAGCAAATGCTACTAAGCGAGATATGTATACGCCATATGCAGGTCCCACTGGAATATTACTATCCAGAAAGGGATAGTTTACGATGTCGAAATTGTAATCATCTCTTTTGTCATAAAGTCGACGAGAGAGAATGCCCGGTTCATTTCTATAGAGATAGAGATCTAAATAAGATGTGCCCGTAGGGCTATCTGTAGTTTCCTTCAAATCCAGTGAAGGTGGATATATATCCTTCACTGCGTCATTTATATAGCGATTATCCACAGCGAGAAGATCGTCTATATAGCGTTTGGTGAATGAGAAGGAACGGGCTTTTGAGTGGATCGGTTTTTGAAAGCGCCAGCATATAGTCATATTCATAAGAGAACAGATACAGGTCAGCCAACAGGGGTGCACAATTAGTACCCATTGGAACACCTATATGCTGCTGATATACTGTGTTGCCAAATTTCACACAGATATTTTCAATGAGAAACTCAAGCAACTCTATAAACAAAGAAACATCCCATGAATGATATCTCTTGTATGTAGTCGAGCTAAAGAATGCTTTATGGCTTCCGACATTAATATATCTACGATCAGTTTTCTTGAAGACAGATACTATTAATGAACTTATACGGTCAATAAGGTCCTGATGAGGGATTGTAGTATAGAGAGTCGAGAAATCCCATGTGGATACATGTCTGTACGGTATGTGACCTTAGCATCAAGTTCTTCCGTAAGACATTTTGAGTTTTTCAATATCCACATACATTCAACGCCAGAGTTCTTGAAAATAGTGGCGCAATACCTTTCCCAAAATGCTTTTACCTGCTGAAGGGCCCTCGTCAATAGGGTTGAAAGAAGCTTGGTGGTGCAGCTTCTAGAACCAGCTATGAATCTAGCTTTGTATGGTGATTTATGCATTTTGGGAGTCCAGTATATTTTTGGTATGTCGCTATGATTGGTTGGAAGACAAATACCTCTTTCCCTGAGAAAACTCCCCAGAGAGAGATTCTTAGGACTGGGAAATCTGCAGTTGTACATGTATGATATATTTTAGCTGCGATTTCTAGAGTATGCCTAGCAATGCATTAAAATTTCGGAGATATTTTTCTCTGCCCAACTCAAACCAAAATCAACTAAAAAATCGAACAGACTATGGGGGTCAAAAATATGGACGAGATGTGAAAGCTTCTTTCAAACCTACCAGACCAGAGGGTCATCATGGCACCCTACCGAACTTACTGTGAAGTCATGTGGCTCTGTCAGTATGTCGTCAACTCTTCCCACTTCCCTTATATGCGTTGTAATTTGTAGTTTATTATATTGGGTCATTTTAAGCATGAACAGAGGATCATGGGTAAATTCAAAAATGGGAGTACAAGAAAGATGTCTTCGAGTTTTTGAGAAGAAAATACATAAATGAAAAATCGACAAAAAAATGCCTTTTTGGAAATGACGTCATTGCGACGTCATCAAAACGGGGGATTTGTTTTAGATTTTCTGGTAGAGCCCCTTAGCGCAAGGGATGAGAAAAAATTTAGGGGCCGAAATAGCACCCCCAATCCTGGACAGGTCCCAAATCACCCAGGCTAGATAGGGTTCTCTGTTTTCCAGCTTTGAATGAAAGTGTCTGTACTGACATATATTTTTGTTTTAAATTATCGACGAAGATATTTTACATCAGTTTGTTTCTTCTATGCTCTGTATGGACCTCCCAATACGTATGATGGGTATGTTGATTTCGCCTTCTTCGCCATTGCGCCATGTTGCATGCGAACACCGGGTCGTTGCTGGGAAAGGCTACTCCTGAGCCCTTGACTCCGGGGTTATACGAGATATATTCGTCCATCAAATTCCATATTTTCCAAACAGAGTTGAAATACGGTGTCACACGTCAGGCCGGCCACCCAACCAAAAGTATACACATTCTCATGATTAAGGAATTAAGACAGCGACTTGTAATCGTCAGTTGCTGAGATATCCATTGGTTATTGATTTCGTGAAGGGCTGTTGAATCTGCCAGCGATCAAGATCAGATTGGTTTAGTGAACTGAGATGTACTTCATTCTTCTGGTGTCATGAATCGTATGTATTTTTATCACTGTATCGTTTCTATCCACTATACGTGTGTATAGTTTCATGAAGTATCTGTAATGCGAACCTACAGTCATAACAGTATGCAATATGTCAGTGGGTATAACACTAGGATGGTAACTATATTGTTAATATAAATATGTCACATCCGTCATACAGTCAGAAGCACTCGTCAACACAGCCTCAAATATGATAATGGTCCGAACCATTTACATTGCTAACATAGTCTATATATAGTTTGGTGAGAAGGAAGGGCTGAAATAAATTGCAACTTACATGTAAGTGATAGAGGACATGAATTAAATGATGAGATAGAGGACAACATAAGCGATCGATGACTATACATATCGGTAAAGTAAATAGAGGGTTAGACAGACGGCTGCATGCTGGAGGGATGACAACATCCGTGAAATAAACGTTGAGCTAAAATACAGCATAAGTTAACAATGACTATACAAAGAGAGAATGATTGATGATGACTATACACCACCGTGAAGTAAACAGTGGGCTATGCAAAGCTTCAGTTGTCTACTTGTACATCGTGTAGATTTTCTGCAATCTAGACTAGAAAATTGCGGACATGCTGTACACCCACCCATAATAACATAGTGTCGACCCCACAACACGGAAAGAATGTTTTCTCTCCTGTTATTGAATCCGTCACTTGCCGGTTCCAAATATAGGAGTCGATTGAATTTCGCCATAGTAATTGTTTCGTGAAGTTCCGCCAAGTGAAATGAATCACGTGGTAAGCACAGTTGGAAAATGCAACCCACATTGAAATATATAAATTGAAATCCGTCACAAAATGTCATCATGCCGAGTTGCATTGTCAGAGAGGATGTAAATCATGAAGCATTGGTTGGGTACCCAATCACTACACAATCATAATCACGTTTGACTCCTGTCTTAAAGCATGTGTGAAATCTCACATGGGCTTTTCCATTGCCGTCAACTGAACACAGAGGTTTTTGCACAAACCCCAGTTCGTCTAAGCCACAGAGAGAGTAGTATTTGTTTGCGAAGGTTTTTCATAGAAATTTTATCACTTGCAATCCCCACATGCATGTATAAGGTCAAGCGGTAATACACACACGCGCCAGATCTGACCTGCGGTAGGCAGTCGTTGTCCATAAATAATGAATCTCTGATATACATGACAATGGATGTTTGCTAAACATATTCTGTTTGATTGTACCTGAATTTATTTCTTTTTAATATAATGTTGATGCAGTTGATACATTCTTATTCGATGCCTTAACATTTAGCAATATTAAAGATGTAATCAGCCTCAAATCTGGGCTGAAATCAATGGCTCTCAAACTCAGCGAAAGTGACCTATGTTACAACAGGTACAAAATGAAACACATTTGACCACAAAAAACTAAACTTGTTTCTTCCATTCACGAGAAAATAGAAGGAATTTATCTTTAAAAATAAACAGCATGGCATGCCGTTTATTTTTCCACGGCCGTGTCAACAAGCGTATACACGTATGGTGCATTCTACCAACGTATGCTGTGCAACATTACCGAACCGTAGGCACGAGCCATGCCGTCATCCCATGCTGCAGCTGTGCAGCATTCAAATTCGTGAGCGTCGCCACGTCACTCATACGTCACGCAGTGACGTCATTTTCCTCTCCGCGTACAACACACACTCAATGGCGAGACAGAAAAGCCGTCGAAGCGGGCAGAGTTACAAATTTCTCTGACAAGATATTTCTGCATTAGTTGTATATGACGATCCCACTAACATCAAATATAATACATATGATGCTTTGGTAATCTCCCCTGCTGAAAAAACGCACAGGGGAGAGTTTACAAAATCCATCCATTTTGAGGCTGATTACATCTTTAACAATATTGTCAGATCACATATCCTAGTCTGGTGATGTCTTTTTTCTAATCTTAAATTAAAGTTGAGATGGTTGCTCTCTCCGGTTGAACAGATACGTCATTCAAAGGAACTAGCAAATCAATTCAAGCAAGTCGTTAACAATACATGTTTGTCCGAGCGCTAACTGTCGATTTTAGTTCGGACATACAAAAAAACAACCACTGACTAGTCGAACTGATACAAATACATTCAATATGAAATATAAGCGTTGAACACGAAGAAGACTACTAAAAGTGATCAGGTTATGAATGGATAACTGCAACAAATCTTCCGTCAACAGATTTTTCGAGACAGAGTACAAAATCATGATAGCCGGTGAACCGTGAGTGTTTGGAACTCTCAACGAGCCGGTTATTTTAGTGAGTCGATTCCAACATAGGTATCACAGTCGATGTCCCTTTCCGCGTTTTAAAATCCATATCCATAAGAGAGTTTGTATGTGTCCACGTCTGTAAAAATACGGCTATCCGTTAACAAACATCACAACGGAGAAATAATAGGTTTCAAATAAGAAGCAATAGCGAGGTGTGCTTCTCGTCCTCTCGCTGGTTTCTACTTCAATTTCCATGAATGTCATGGTGACGAAGTGTAAACATCGTTTCGAAAACAGATGTATGCTAACACGCATTCAACTCTTCTATCTCGGAAAGGCGAATTCCCAGTAGGATTTACAAATATGATCACAGAGGTTGCATCACATCATGTCCACCCTCGAACAGTTTAGTGGTATAGGGCTCTTTTCAACGGGTTGAAAGGTTCGGTTGTTTTATCTTGAGTAATACTGAAAGAAAGGAAGTAAATGCCATAAGGACATAAGCAGGCACAGATGATGTGGATGTGCTTAGATTTCTATTACCAACACATGGTACGATTTGTATTTTGGGAGGGGGCGTTGTCTGAAGAAACTACAACAATCTGTTTATTTTAATATTTTACAGATACGTACGTGGGATTGCTCGACTCTCTGTACTACAGTTGCACAACAAGATCGCTGTGACCGCCTCAGTTCATTAGCTCAGAACTGATCACAGAGGAAATGTATGCAAACTAACGCATTCACTGTTTGAACAACCGGAACAGACAGTACCGTCGTCCATTGTAATCTGGCAGCGATGTGAAAAACGAGCGCACAGCGTACAGTCGTCTAGTTTACAATACTATTGTCCTTTGGCCATCGTGTTAGGGTGGATGGAACCCACATTGTACAGCAGACGCGTTAACGTGCATGCATTATTTACCTGGTTCAATAAAGCTGTACATTGTAAATAATACAATATAGATATATATCAGACCTGGCTATATGGGAGCTGTCTTTTTCAGAGGATTAAATTGTAATAACAAAGTCGTCAGCGTCCTGTCCACTGATCGATTGTAGCAATTAATATTAAGATTGTGCTATGATGAATATACAGCCATCTTTTTTAAATATTACAATGAGCTGAACGCATTCTGGTCAGTATCAATAACATCTATCTCCATATCAGCAAGACTTGCACGTTCTCGAGGAAATTGCCCACAGTAATAGCATAATCACTGCTGGAACTCGCTGCCGTTTATGGTTTGCCATGGTGGACAAACATATCTAGTATCTATGCGTATAATTGTACATATGCATATTATTTCCAATATATGTCCATATAGATTCATAACCAATCGCAGAGCAGTTTTTTATATGCATAGTGAATTAGTTGTTATGCAGATGAAATTTCGAACAGGGAAGCTACTTATATCGGCTAAAATTTCCTGCTATTCTATTGATTGATTTATATCCTATATAAAGGAATACTGTTCCACAGAAATGTAAATTAACATGGAGATAAAATCGAAGTTAGTGCGTAGTGCAGGAAACAAGCCTATGTTTATGTATACTATGATTGTCTTTTTGAATTTGGTGCTAATAATGTTATATGGAATATGGAATAGGTCTTTGGATTATGGACGCGGATATTCTTTAATGGACGACGGTTGAATTATGAATGACGGACCAGATGCTTGTAATTTGAATATAGGGATGAAATCTGAACTACTATGGTTATAAGATGAGTTAATCTGCATAAATAAAACTGCTCTGTGATTGGCTGTGAATATATAAGGACATATTTGGGAATTACTATCAATATATATTCGAATACTTCATAGAGATTTGTGTTCGCCTACGACCAACCATATAGCCGGAGACCTAAAATCAGACCGTGTACGTGTTTTTCTATGACCCACAGTTGAGTCCGCACAGTAACTCAAACTTTCTACGTTCGTCGGCGAGCCTGTCGTATTTTGTAGATTACCATGAAATAAATTAACGGCTATGTACAACGACCTTTTAAGTTATTCAAACAGTTAATATTGATATGTGACCCCAATGCCATCACTAGACTCTTTATTTATACATTTGGGTGGATATGAGACTTTCACTTTTGACATTTCTCAGTGGAGCTGTTAAGCGTTAATATATAAACGGATATTTGAGAGGTGTAATGTTACCTCAATCAACAATTGTTCATTCATAACCGTGTCAGAATTTCATAGGCCGTGGAATTCGTGGTTCAATCCAAACTTACTGACATCATCTACGTAACATTTCGATACTTTGACGATTTAGTAAACCGCATTTTCTTAACTTTGAGCTCAAGAAAGATCACTATATAGCCGAAGGTAGGTTTAGATTTTTGGCCGATTGAACGTGGATACAGAATATATGGTGCTTCTATTCACTATGACAATCATGGTCAAATGTGGGCAACATCTCGTATTTCTTTGAAATATATATACGATCGGATTATTTCGTATACTTTTCAAGGAAATATTCACTAGAAGATATTCACACGTTCCATCTATATAGTATACATACGATCTCAGCTTGAAGATGAAGCCCAATGAAGTAATAAGGAAATATTCATTGGCTTTATATTAATACTTCAAGAAAATTAGCTCTGAGATATGCTCGGCAGAATTGGAAAAATATCCGGTTTTCAGGAGTGAATGGTTTATTTGTTCCCAACATCAATTTGCGACTAGTGATGCTACACAGATTATAAACGCTCAAAATGTCATTTTGTCCTACGAAGTAGGCTACCATTTGCAAATTGTCCGGTAAAGAATGAGTGAGTGAGTCAGTCCATCCGAATCCTTTTGTCGGCAAAATAAGGAGAACCGTTGACATTAGAACCTTGATTTTTGGCATGAACGTGCATTGTTACCAGCAAGTTCTGAGCTGACCGAATTCTGATGTAAATTTGATTTATAATTATTTTTTTATTATTTATTGATGGCTCAGCGAGTGCACTGTCATGCTCATCGAGAACCCTTGGCTGTATGTTTCACTGTGACTTTTGAAGGTTCCCTGATACGGCACATCACGTTGGACACACCGGTTCTCGTAAAATCACCGAAGTTAAGCGAATTTGAGCCCGGTCAAGACTTTGATGCGTGACCTTGTGCTGCACTGAGGGCGATAATAGTTGCTACCCTAATGATTCACCAGCGGTGACATCTGGGAAGGTTAATAGTACCCACTATCAATTTGACACTGCTATATAAATTCTCACACGGTAGCACATAGAGCCCCCAAGTCATCTCTCGAGTGCACACTTAAATCATATCAAACCCTACTTCGTAGGTCCTGTGACGTTAGTCACACTGACATGTGGTTTTTGGTAGATGCAATTGCTAGGACATTGTCAGTCGTGTCTTCGTAGTCCTATATATAGGTAAAGAAAGGTCTGGATTCAAGCTACATACGCACGCATTTGTTTTATTTGCCTTGAACTGCGTAGAAGGCCATCTACTTGTACCTCCCCAGACACACATAACTGTCAACGTCTCGAATGATGTACTGTTCAACCAAACCCGGTTCTTAACGGACTTAGGGACCATGCAAAATTTATCAGTATCGTTGGCTACTTTCACTGCTGTTTTTTCTCCTATTATTTGATACAGTGATTATTGACTGAAAACTGTTTCGGGTACGTCGAGCAGAAATATGGATGGTGGCTAATTCGACATCAAATCATTTACACACTGTACCCTGAATACTGTCAGATGAAACGAAAACCTACTATCTCTTCATTGTTCAATTGACAAGAATCCAGTCAGAAAGCTACAACCATCAAACCATCGTATTACTAATCTTTTACTCTGTATCTAGTAGTAAGATCACTAAAAACGTGATATCTTTGAACATTTGTTTGCAAACTAAAGCATGCATTTGTGCAATTCCATCATGCGATTTCTTGTTCATATTCGGTGAAAACTTAGGGCTAGTTGTACAATCTCAAGAGGTACCGGTATTCGTATAGTAGTTTATATTTTCCTTGATATCTGATAGTCGAACCTAAAGAATTCTCGCGGAATCGATACCCTATCAACGATGGTAACAAATATTTAGCGAACTCTTGGGCGAAATATCGATTTTATGCGAAGTCATCCCGCCTTAAAAGAGGCAATAATGTTAGATTTAGCTAATTCATCGCTAGGAACTGACAGCTCTGCCGAATGGTAAATATACCCAGCCGCGTGAAATGGAGTTAATTACGATAGGTTCCCTGTATCTCTTATCTGGATAACGTTTAATATTTTATTACTAAACCGAAGGCTCAAATAACGGTTGACATTAATGATTAGTTCAAAATGTTTTACATCCATAATTGGATTTTACTATTAGTAAGGAAATGTCGATTGATTAAAATAATTACAAAATAACCAGCGTCTTGGCAAAGCTAATTGATATAAATTTTCATGGAAAGGATATTTACCGACCACTTGTTCGACCACTACCACAAGAGGCTGATACTTCTTAAAGACATTGCTACTTATATCGAAGTCAATCCAAACCATCCAAACTCTCAACCTTAACCGAAGATAATATATGTAATAGTTTTCAAATTAGCCTGGGAATTGCCTGCAAATACCACATAACTTTGTATCTGCTAAATACAATTTCCGGCTGCAGATTACATACAAACGTGTAAATTATATATAACTGACTGAAATACATGGACAGCCAGCTCTGATTAGCGGAATCTTTACGACCCGTGAGGAAAGCCAGAGTGCAGATCTTTGCCAACTTAAATACATTTATGATCCATAGTCAATATACGCCATTTGGGGAACTCTGGAGAGAGAGAGAGAGAGAGAGAGAGAGAGAGAGAGAGAGAGAGAGAGAATTAAGGTTTAAAGTCGCGTTCAGCAATATTTCAGCTATATAGCGACGATCAAACAAAAACAAAAGTACTCATGTCACTAACTTAGTAATCCAAATGCATAAAAACATACATACAAATAACCCAAGATGCACTCCTCCGTCACCCGACTAAAAGATCTTCTAAAGTAGTCGTTCGATAAAAAGCATCTCTTACAATCTTAAAATCTATGCATTCGATAAGAATATGTTTCACCGAGAGATCAATATGGCATGGAACATACCTTGGGGCTAGATCTTTTTTTTAGTAAATGTTCGTGAGTTAATCGTGTATGGCCGATTCTACATCGCCTGATCATGGTTTGATCGAAACGTTTCTGACTTTTCAGATGAGTGTAGCCTACAATTTTTTTTGAACTAATGAAGTTCGTTATTATTCACAGCATTCCATGAAGATTGAAACAGCCGTCTCACATAAGTGCTGATAGAGGGCCTGAAATCGCTATATGAGATTCTACAGGATCAATCTCATCATCTAGGGCTGCCCTAGCCATCCTATCAGCCTCAGTATTACCTTTGATGCCAAGGTGACTAGGCACCCAACAGAATACAGTATCAATCTGTTGATCAACTCTACAGTCATGTATAGTTGTAGAATACTCAAGATAGTGGGATGAGTCGAAGTTCCACTATTAATCGCTTGGAGGCATGACAGTGAATCTGAGAATATGACATATTTTTTTCCTTTTAGTGGACCCAATACCTTCTAAAGCCAACAATATAGCTTTTGCTCCTGCAGTGAATATCGAACTTTTATCTGGTAGTCGACAAGTTTTAGTCTTGGAACTATAGATAGTAGCACATGCTACTCTCTCGCCATCTTTAGAACCATCTGTGTAAATAGCCTGACGCGATCTGTATTTCTCTCTCAGTAGACCAAATTCTTGTGTATACAAGAGCTGGCTTAGAGAAATATCGTTAGAGAAATATCTACTTCTGGTCGAGCTAACTGCCATGGTGGAATTGGTAACAGCTTGTTAGGTGAAATTTGACTAAGTTTAATACCGGCTGCTACAATGTGTGGTTTCATACGAATTCCAAGTGGTGAAATAATCGAGGGTTTCTTCAAATAGAGATCCACGAACTGAGGTTTGTAAACACAGTTATATGCAGGATTCGATTGATTTGATCACAATTTATGATATATTACAGTGATAGTTTAATTCTTCGAAGTTCTAAAGGAAATTCATCTGTTTCGACATATAAGCTTTCTCTGCACGCTCCAAGTCTTAGTCCTTGATGGAGAATAGAATCTAGCTTTGCCAAGTTTGACTTGCTTGCACCGTTGTAAACAAAATAGCCATAATCAAGTTTGGAACGAACAAGTGATCGATATAAATGGAGAAGTGTTTTCTGATCTCCTCCCCACTTATAGTTGGCAACTACCTTCAACAAATCAAGAGCTTTCGTGCACTTAGCTTTCAAGCAATTTATATGCAATTTGAATGTTAGTCGGTGGTCAAACAACATTCCTAACAATTTTACCTCTTTTATCACTTTGATCTCAGTTCCATCTAATTTTAGTACTGGATCTTTGTGCTGAAAATATTTTCTGCAAAAGTGTATACAATTTGTTTTAAATTGGAAAATTTGAAGCCGTTTTCTAGAAACCATTTCTGAATTCTATTCAGACGAAGTTGTAATGTTCTCTCAATATTGTGTATACTTTTTCCACTACACGAAATGTTGAAATCGTCTACAAAGAGTGAACCATCTATTGATTTAACTTTGGAATGAGTTATGAAGACGAAATATGGATACGCATTATACAAGTCTATCAGGAATAATGCTATCTATGTCATCGTAATTTTTTATAATTTGTTATAATTGAGTTGGCAGTATCCTTCAGGCAGTTAATAACTGTGGCCATGTCTCATTGATAGCGTAAATATTGCATCAACCAGATCATTGACGGGATCTATATTACGTTCGGGGAAAGAGAAATGCTTTTATTTTGTCAGGTTTATATGTATATCTATGCCATACACCATAAACATTTCCTGTAATTTTACTCTACTGCACTTAATCTATAGTAAATTACTGTAAAATTTACAGCAAATGTTTACACTGTATATACTGCAAATAATGGTCTTACTGCCTTTGAGAAGAGAGTGTTGATAATTAAAGAAACCAACGCTGGCGTAAGATGTGGCATTCGGGAATGTTCTTGAAAGATATTGCAAAGTAGAAACGATCTTCAATTTTCAATCATGCTTGTAAGGAACGAAAGTTGAATGAATTTTCCTATTTGCTATGTAGTATCAGCTTGTCGAGAGATGAGATCCTTGGTCAGTTTTTGTACACCAAATACTGTCCAACATTCAGATGTTCAATAAGGTTTTGATGATGAATAGCTCTATATGGAGATGTATACGTACTGCATTCATCAACCATTCATCCTTTCGTTTTTCGTTGTTTATATTTTGACATTCGCAGAACTTCAATTTGTTCGCCGGTCTATTATATCAGCTCTCACATAGATGCGTATATATAATCCTGCGTATGCCAGTGTCTAAGGCCAGTTCGGCAAAATTTAAGTTGGCATTTGGCGTGTCCGCTCAACAGCTATATTATTTTAGAATAATCCGAGACGAGATCCCCACGTTTATGGAAGTCTACATCGTAAGGTGATGTTATGATCCCATATTTCATTTCATTTTGCCATTGTCTATACAGGCATTAATTCATACAAAAAAAATGATGTGGATCACATAGGTGTTAATATCCAGCTTATTTCACTTTATAAACGATATTATTATATGTACATCATAGAATCACTCGTCAGTTTGTATACTATCGATCTCTTGGGAAATATGATGAGTGGGTACCTATATATTTCCAGCTTAATGTATTAAAATATTATATGGCTATATGAAATTGGGATAATCAATAATTAACCTGTAGATCCAAAATTAAAGGCTTTTTTAAATTGTATATTTGTGTCTAATACCACCCAAGCCAGTGCTAGGGTCTGTGTGGTAATGTCACTCAAGACGAGCACATGAACCTCCACTGTCAAAGCGTGACATGGGATACAAATCATCACAGGGATCACTCTTGGTTTTTGTGATGTTTTTAGAAATATATAGTCAGTATATTTGTCTGTGAATAATATGTCAGTATACTGGCATATTTTTCAACCACCCTTTTAATGTTGCGATTAATTTATTACTCTACAATCAGTTTAGGTATCCAAAGGACACAATACTTTTGCTCTATAATTGAAACTTATCTCGGCTTCATCTCTCGCTAAGTATTTGAAACTGATCGACGTTTCTGGGCATTCTGAAGTACCTTTGTTTTTTCGATGACGCACACTGGTATTGGGAACAAATTAGCGCAGGATGGCGGGTCGATTTAGCTTTTATAAAGCTGAAATACGAGAAGCCGTTCAAGAACATATTTTCAATGTCGATAAGCCGGTCAAGATGATGCCCTAAACCCATTCTGTCCGATGAGAATGGCTTACGTTTGATCGATACCTTCGTCTATACAGACTGGTCGCGATGCATTAGAGTTCATAGCCAAACCGCACTCTAAAAAGTGACCACTAAATGTCACGATCCATTTTGTTAAATTCATCCTAGATATTTTACGATGTAGTATCGCTTGTAGCATCCATTTCTGTTCCGGCAAACTGCCACGGTATACATGCTGATATACATTAGTATGGGAGAATTGATCAATCCGATAGTCTACATCGAAGATAGTAAAGCTCTTCTTCATTGAACATATGACTTATGTTGTCTTCTTTATATCAGTATAACATGCCGACTGCTCATCTCAGGTTGCTAGCTTATGTTGAAATGAATTTTGTGACGACTTACAATTGATATGAGCAGGCACGACGTAGATCATACTCTCCAACTTGAGAGCCATGAAACAGGTTTTATTCTTTCTTTATTCTTTATAATGCAGTAAAGCAATCGAGCGCATCTCGGAAATAACGTATTTCCTTATCATGGCGACCACAAGTCAACAGGCACCTTGAATATGTTCGCATACTATGCTGAACTGTTCAACTTCCAATGTGAATCCAGTCAATCTAAGATAGATACACCATTTTGTTGGGGATCGGGAACAGCCGCTGTAGAAGAGTCCACACTCATACAACAATGTGCCAATGGAAAAAAGAGTCTTCTCCAAATTGACTGATGGATCTGTTTTCCAAACGGCGTCTGCTGTTCGCTCCATTTTACATCAATAGATCGCTGTTGCTGTGCTGTTATTCACAGCATAGTTTTCTCGCTCCATTAAACTGAAAAGCTTCGGATAAGATGTAATTTGATTTGCACCGTTCGTCCTGTAACTTGGTCATGATATATCGATAACGTTCTGATTAGAAAGACTGTTCTAAAGTGAAAAACAACGTTTCTATTTTCATGCTTCAACTTTTAAGTGTAGATTACATAGATTGCCTTCAATAATTACCCTCCCCAAATAAAAAAGAGTGGCCGCCTTTTTGAAGTATAATGAGATATGCGACAGTTTAGTTTTATCTAGCATGTCCATATCATTAGTTATTAAGCTCCCCCTACAGCCTGCGCACAGTGCAATAATAATACAGACAACTATTTGGTCTTACCGCTCATTATTTTAGAATAAGTTCAATAGTATTGTTTCGTACATTTTTACAAATTTCAATGGGTCCACGCTGACATAACTCCAATGAGGCTGTCAGAGCAAGTAAACGCCATAACAAAATGTGAGCATCGATTAGCTCATTGCAGTACAGGATCCTTTGAGCCATGCAGTGCGATACCCACATATGCAATAGCCATATACCTGGAACTGAGGTTGCAGAAAGACACCGATGATAAGCTGACCTCAACGACACCAGTCTGGAATCATACGCGACTTATGCCACTGCTCACAGTTGGACATATATCGTGTTAAGTTGTTTTTTTTGAATGTCGGAAATATTAACTGTCTTATTTGGCAGTGTGAGGAAGGATGTATAAGTGCGATGTGTCGTCAATGGCATATTCTGAGAAGGAGCGCTTTTAGTCCATTCTGGTCCTGGAAGTATAAAATTATTGCTATTGCTTAATCTGAAAAAAATGCTTTTGTAGTGTGGAATGTATACATTGTGCTCAAAACTGACTTACACGCCTGTGACAACTTACAATTGATACAATGTATGACCAGGCACGACGTAGATCGCCATGGATATCCAACTAGAGGGCACTGAAACCGGTTTTATACTTTCTTTATTATTTATAATGCAGTGAATCAATTGACCGCATCTCGAGAGTAATGTATTTCCTTACCATGGCGACCAGAAGTCAACATATTCTGAGAAGCAGCACTTTTAGTTCATTCGGGTCCTGGAAGTATAAAATTATTACTAATTGCTTTTCTAAATGTACATGTACACCATTAGAAAAATAATATCTGAATATGAATGTGGATATTAAGTTATCCTCAACTAATTATCTTCAAATATATGCTTACTTTCACCAGTGCCTAGGCTTGGTCTTTCCTGGTCTTTCCCCATCTGAAGGACGGGTTTTGCTCTAGCTCATATAACATCCTCTTGTTCGAAAGTATTTTAATATTTGCTTTCCATTTAGTCTGGAAAAATTTCTTTTGTAGTGTGAAACTTACGCCTATGTACGTAGATGTGAGATACATATTGACCATTCATTGTAATCGACAAGCCCTCGGATGTATCCACATGGATGATATTATCCCAATCCGCAGACGACTACTTAATGGCCTTTCCTTGTGATGTATGTCGCCAAATTTCCATCTGCTAACCGAACCTGAATCTTCATAATAATTTTGCCTTGGATGGAAAACATACATATCAATTTGAATTCCCTTCTGATTATTTCCAGGGTATGTTGGTGGACGTTTATCCCATTGTGAAGCGCCTTTCCCATAATCCAGTAGAAGCATAGTAGCCACGAACCTTTAACCGTACGTCATAAAATGGTTGCCTGTACTTACCACAACACACCCGGCTTATATCGTGAACCATCCCATGAAAACAAATACAGAGAGAATTAAGTAAGAAAATAACATTCCTTGATAATGGGAAAATGACGCCGTACTGATCCAGCCGATATTATGACTGCATTCTTCCTTGCATTCTTCTCAAAGATATCCCAATGAGCAAATGTGTATGTTATGTGTCTTACGGAAGAACTTGATGCTAAAGGTCACATACCGTACAGACATGTATCCGCATGGGATTTCTCGACTCTATATACTACAATCCCTCATCAGGACCTTATTGACCGTCTAAGTTCATTAATAGTATCTGTGTTCAAGAAAATTGATCGTAGATATATTAATGTCGGATGCCATAAAGCATTCTTTAGCTCTACTACATACAAGAGATATAATTCATGGGATGTTTCTTTGTTTATAGAGTTGCTTGAATTTCTCATTAAAAATATCTATGTAAAATTTGGCAACACAATTGGGTACTAATTGTGCACCCCTATTGGCTGACCTATATCTGTTCTCTTATGAATATGACTATATGCAGGCGCTTTCAAAAACCGATCCATTCAAAGCCCGTTCCTTCTCATTCACCAAACGCTATATCGACGATCTTCTCGCTGTGGATAATCGCTATATAAATGACGCAGTGAAGGATATATATTCACCTTCACTGGATTTGAAGGAAACTAAAGATAACCCTACAGGCACATCATAATTAGACCTATATCTCTATAAAATGAAGCGGGCCTTCTCTCTCGTCGACTGTATGACGAAAGAGATGATTACAATTTCGACATCGTAAACTATCCCTTTCTGGACAGTAATATTCCAGTGGGACCTGCAAATGGCGTAGTAGCATTTGCTAGATCATGTGTTAAATGTGACGATTTTAATCAACGTCACAAAACATTGTTATACACTTATAAAACTGGGCTACACCATCAAGCGCCTCCACTCAAAGTTTCTCAAATTTGGCGATTCATATCGCACGTTGATAGCAAAATACGAGAGTAGCGTGCAAGATCTATGGCGTTACGTTTCGTAACTTGTGTCTAATTCCGCTTAACCCGGGGCTAGGGGCCGTATGAACCCATGTACTTCAAGATCCCCAAGGTGCTCATATGAACAGCCACAATCAAAGCGTGACTGAGATACATCATTCTTTAGACGACGACTTTACAACGAATATTATGGATTAAGAATACTGATTAGCGATACGGATTTGATATTTTTGGAACATCATGATGTCTTGCCGGCATCATTGAAAACTGTTGACCGCTTCTCTCTTGGAGGAAACAAGCCTATGTTTATGTATACTATGATTGTCTTTTTGAATTTGGTGCTAATACTGTTATATGGAATATGGAATAGGTCTTTGGATTATGGACGCGGATATTCTCTAATGGACGACGGCTGAATTATGAATGACGGACCAGACGCTTGTAATCTCAGCTATGCTTTTATTGCAGCTGTTCAAGTGGAAACCTAGACTGGAATGATCACACGCCCCTATCACCGGCTTAAGCGAAATTAGGTATACATATCGAAGAACAAATGATGTAATATGAGAGTCACCATCAGATATAAGAACATTACAAGCGTCTGGTCCGTCATTTATTAATCAGCCGTCGTCCATTAAAGAATCTCCGCGTCCATAATCTAGAGACCTATTCCATATTGCATATTTTATATAACAGCATTAGCCCCAAATTTAATAGAAAAGTCAGTGTACATAAACACATGTTAGTAAACATATGTTAGTTTCCTGCAAGAGGCTCATTGTAAATCGAGAATATTTTTAGACTCCACGTCTTATTCAAAACACCAGTCTGCAAGGCTCGACATTGAAACGCGCTTATTCGCCACCTTTTTGACATAAATGTAAAAATGACTAATACAGATAACAATTAGGATATTATATGCCATGTTGATGGGGAAATGCCAGCGTATTGGCAAGAAGTCACAGGACCCCCACGTCGTTATTATGTCTGCGTCCTTCATAAGGATTGAGAGTAATTCCCTTGATGTTCTGCATCTCATCCACGCGTTTTTGCAATTGTTCGTGTGGACAGTTTGACTGGATTATCGAGAAGCCTATCTCGTATATAATCTGAAATGATAATAGGACATAAGAACGGCGCTGTATGCTATTATATCAGAGCCAGATGCAGAGTAACACTTAACGTTATCTGACATACCGGTTGATCCTTTTGGAGGCACTGTTCTTCGTGATTTTCCCAGTCATTGTTATTCCGGTTTACCTTCAGCTCTACTTGAAGGCAATTATGTATGTTGGAAATATTATACGATAAGATTAGATCTCATGATCGACACTAATGATAAGAAGTTTGTGTTGGTTGAGAAAATTATTTAGCATACGAATGTGTGTTGGAAACTGGAATTAAGTGGACCCAAAGAACGTTTATGTTCCTCGCCTTATTCGTAAGCCTGACGCAAAAGAGTAGAATATTATGAACACCATCGGATTTTCACCAGACATGTTCGCTATGAAAATGACGATACATGTGCCCATGAGCGGTAATACATCTACAAATGTTATGACATAGTTGTCTATATTAATGGACATTTCGCGCCGTTGAGTTTATGAAATGGTACTGTTCCAGGATGTTGATTATTCATATCGTCTAAGAGCTCAAGGGGTGTGAGTTAGATCTTGTTCATGCTGAGGGTGATTCAAACATCCCATTCGCAGTTCCAGGAATTGATCCAGACATGCAACTATAAACTATGCTTGAACAATCGCCAGCCTAGAAGAAATACTGGTTTGTACCAACGATTTTTTAAATCTTTTAATTGTTGATTTGGTATTTTATCTAAGAACGTTTAATGTTCGTTAATTCAACAAATATTATAATTTGGTCTGGAGTGATAGCGTTCCATGAAATTCTGAGATGGTCCATTATGTAAAAGTCATCAATATGCCTGTTCATATTTGTGCTCTAATGATCATCCGATAGTCGAATATACGCTCTCAAATCCACGTCAACAATGCATGTAGACCTAGAGCAACGATCTCTGTTTGCCATTTTAGTGGTAGACTTGCTGTCAGGCTCATTCTTGAAACCAAAAACACCCTATCCACTGATGAACTCTTTCAACAAATAAATTGGCCGACTATCTCAGAAAGAGTCAAAGAACAAACAAAAAATAATTTGTCATGTACAAATCATTGAATGATCATCTTCCAATATGCAGAACCCTAGGTATTCCACGAGACAGTCAAGCGAATACATTATAGACAGGAATTTCTGGTCCACCCGTCGTCATCCTGTATAGCGCTTTCGTGAATGCTCAATCCATCAGAAGCTGTAAGGCCCAATACTTGACAAATTGTACATGACTGTGACGATATTAATGCGTTAGTTACAGTGTATCTTTCATGGATAATGAACAGTCGAACAATGCATGTTCGATGAATAGTGTAACACTTATATTTATTCTGATCTGTATTCCAAATGGATTATATTCTGTCTGCTGATCACCTAGTCACCATTTTGATTAATTTGATCGATGGATACTGTTTCTCCAGAAGGTCTCGAGAAGATCAGCACTGCTGACGAGAGTTGCCATTCGATGTTATTTATCCAACGAATATATTCACTTGCCAAATATTGTGATAAGGTCCCACAAACATGGGTCCTCACATTCGTATCATGTCTTCTCACATACATTGCAAATGCCTTTTTGTCGGCAAGGTCTTTACTGCAGCTTTGTCGTTTTCAATCGATTGTTCCATCTTAGCTGCTGTCTCCGCCATGCAAAGATGGAGAATAGATTGATCTACTTGCGTGATCTGAGTACTTAGAAAATCCTTCGCCATAAAGCTGCTGTTCTTTCAATACCCGCAACTCACACTGGGTCAAGGACTTTGATGTCAATGTATTACGGAATAATCAGCTCAACCAAGCGATTATCGTTAGTGCAGTTTGGAATTACTTTCAGAGAGAAATTAGGATGATTAAGAATCACAGCTATATCTTAGTATTATCGATGTTCTTTCAGAGTATGGTCGACAGCTAGCAGCAATGTCTACGTACGCCATGCTACCGGTCAATCGTGCCTTCCTCAAGGTTATCTCTCTTTGATGGCGATGTACCTGCTGAGACGTTTCTTTGGCGGAGATCGGAATAGGACGAGAGGGATTATGGTACAGAACAAGATGCTCAGACGATTCGGAAGACGAGGAAAGGGCAAAGGCCAATTCAACATGGCTTGTGGGAATGCTGTTACGAAATCCGGTCAATTTGTCCTAGTATTACCTTGAAAATAAATGTTCCCCTATCATGTGCATATAAACTTTGAACCTTCTGGATAACGTAATAGTTATGGATAATAATAATTGAATGATTCTGAAGAGAATATGAATATTATCAATTAACTATATATACACTTGAACTGATTATTCAGCTAGTCAAGATTACAGTAATATTAAGTGCGGGGAGATTTGACAGTTGCACTTTCGCTCAGTTGATAGTCTTTTTGCATTAACGGTTTAAATACTATTGGTGATTTTTGTACCTTTTTCTGCCAGGAGATATAGTGGTTGCGGTCAACTTTTTCGATTGCGAAGGTCAACTGGATCTGAAGTTTGGCCTAAAAGGAAGCCAGTCTCATAAAATCAATTACCCAGTGTGCGTTGTCTTGACAAAGGATGAAAACATCGCTGTAACAGACAGTGTACATGCTCTCTTAAAGATTTTTAAATTAACCAGAGATTACATTACACATTATGGAATGGAGTTATCGAATTTCGTTACAGGATCGCCATCAGTCCTGAGAATTTCCTGGTTGTGACCAATATATCGAAACACTGTGTAGTGCAATGTACCCTAGTGGTGTGTTAGTCATACTTTCGGTTCCTACGGCGAGGATCCCAGACAGTTTGACAACCCCTGTTTTGGGGCAGTCAACAATAACAGACAAATTGCTGTGTCTGACTCAGGGAACGGCTGTAATAAAATCTTCCATTTCGAAGGTCGAATTCTACGGTGCTTTTCTTGGGGGGATTTTTATCTTATAGAGAAGCAAATATTAAGCTTATATGGGATGACGGGAACACCATTGTTATATGTAACAGTACCGTAATCTTAGCACGCAATGGTAGACTATGGGAAATTTTCACTCCCTTGGACAGCCTGACTTCACCCAAGTGCATTGTTTACTCGCCTCTCGGTCAGTTAGTTTTCACACAGTCCGACTATAATGAAAAACATGAAGTCTCTGTGTTCGAGTATAACAAGTATTGGGCGGCATAGCAAAGAAATTGTGTATTTTGTGGTAAAAGCACCAAATTTGGCACACAGGTTGACTAATATATTGTTCAAAGATCTAGATATTGGGGCACTGGAAATTTGGACCTTGGCGGCCGTGGCAGCCATCTTACCTGATGGCTTCAAGGAAATATTGTCTATGCGTGAATCTGCTAAACCCAGAAGAACTAGATGGTTTCAGATTGCGATAATGGGTACTGCAAGAATCTAGGATAACTTCTTAGGTGTAAATAACGAGTATTCCAACCCTACCATGCCTGGCGGAAGAGCGGGGGTTATGACCACCTCATCCCCATACAGTTTACTCCCTGGCACCAGAACGACGAAGTGTTGAGAGCGTATACTTCGTGGCTTATAGCTTATAATTTTGGGGCCATTTTGAACCAAATCGCAAACCTCTCCGAGCATGAGTAAATTCAAAATGGCTTTGTATCAGAAACGTGATGTCTTTTCCCTTCGACACTTTCAAGAAAGAGAGAGAGAGAGAGACAGAGAGAGAGAGAACACAGAACACAGGAAGGAAGCAATCAGAGATTGCTCAATTGTATCCCCCCCCCCCCATTCCGCATTAATTCGACACTGCCCCGCCATTGTTCTGTTTTGTATTGGTCGATGGAGGCCTAATTTGGATTATAAAAATTCGGTTTCAGTCACTTTTTTCGCCATGTCTCGCATGATACATATTCCAAGTATCGCCTAACAAGTGATAATACAATGTTTTAATGATTTCCGGTTATGGTTGGCTAGCTATGTGAGAGTGTGTGTTCCTCCTAAACAAAATCCGTCTTTATACCGTCTATTATCAGCCATCCGTGCCAAATTGTGTGAGGGAAGTCTCTATTGGGATTATTGAACACCTAAGCTGAATTTATTTTTCACGTATGAGGACAAAAAAGCGACCTGCTGGTGAAATGAGTGACAACGACTCTGAAAATTCAACTGCAACAATTGCGTCTTCTACCTTGTTCAACCTGGGGTCGGACAAACGTGAACTCTCCACATCTGAGATGGAATCTTTACAAGACACTTACAAAGTTAAGGATCTGTCAGATCTCAGTAAGTACTTCGCCAAGTTACACGCTAGTTTTGCAATTGATCTTGATCAAATTAAAACCAACGTATCATCGCTTCGAAAACGCGTGAATGCGACGGAGGACTCCGTGGAGTCCCTCTCTCAGGATATAGCTGAATTACAGGAGGAAGATCTACCTAAATTGAGAAACCAACTGGAGATGAAAAAAAATGAAAGAATTAAACATGATTTATGGGGCCGTAAATGGAATCTGGTTATTAAAGGTGTCAACGGTGCAGCTGCTGAGATTGTGTCCCAAACAGATAAATCTGTCAGAGACTCGTTCGTCGAAAAACTAACAATCCCTAGGGGAAAATCCGATTGATTCCTATTTCAAGCGGTCCACAGGCTTCCCGTGGGTCCAGTGGGTGCCAAATATATATTTGTCCGTTTTCTTCAGCTGAGTGATCGCGATCTGGTATTAGATGCCGCTAGGAAGCTTCCTAGAGGTTGTGGCTATAGCGCTGTCCCAAATTTACCCCCTGTATTGGCACAAAAGCGCTACGAGCTAGTACAGTCTCTCAAAAGTCTCCCTGCTGACGAGCAATCAAAGAAGAAGCTGGTGTACCTGCAAGAGCCTCGATTCATTGCAATTAAGCCCAAGTAACTGAAGTAAACTTTACAGCAGGTAAACGTGACTGTCACTTTCCTGAAACTAACATGTCTGATATTTCATCTTTTCCGTTGATATGAACTAACTCTGGAAACTGACAAACGGTAGGAATTTCTTCATGTAAGACCACTTCAAATACTACCCTGCCTGAGTGACTGACTATAAGATGATTCAGCGACACTCTGTATGATATTTATCTGTTCGATTATGAATACACCTGGTTATGACATTTGCATGTAACACTGATACAGCCTACTGATATTACCATATTTTTTGCATTATAATATTAGTAATCTCTAACACATATAAATGTACAGTCTGCTGGTGTCATTCGCTGTGTCCAAATTCTATATCAATTCATGCATAAACTACACCAAGTCACCATGAACTATATGCTGTACAATTTAATGACATGAATCATAGATAGAAATGACAATATTGACTGAGTTGACTATCATTCTGCACACAAGTATTGTCAAGTTGAGAAGAAACTGACAGATCTGTACGATATCGTCATGTAAGACTACATCAATACTACCCTGATGGGCAATTCGATCGATCAAATGACGTATGCAGCAAACACTGATACATAATACAGCGTATTGATTTCACCATATATTAGTGTATTTTAAAATAGAAATCCATAACACATATAGATATGCATGTGCAGTCTACTGATGTGATTCTGTTCTCACAATGCATAAACTACGCAATCTCGCCATAAACTCTATGCTGTAAAATTGAATGACGTGTGCGCGGTATTGTCAATATGTGCAGTCAATGACTGCTAAAGCGTGCTGCATACATCCAACTATCACAATATATTCACACTGTAATCACAGGTGTCCTGTTATTAATGTATAAATATTATATGTCACTATTATACTGCCTTTTATTGATCTGATATTTACAAATCATAATATTCTTTTGTTAAATATCCAGTATTTATGTGTACGATTGTACCTGTTTCCTCGCTACCAATGATCGTTACACGCTTACAGTTAAAGACATTCCATGTTGATACAATCTTCAGAGGAACACACCCCATACATACACAATGCTACATTTCATGTTTAGTCTTGTTTATTTATTATTAGTATTATTTCATTTGAATGATTGTGTTTTTTCAAATTCCACGAACATTTCTGATATGTATCTTAATATAATAGTTTGGCTTCTATATCTCGCTCATCAGTCCAATGAATAATTCACTTGATGGAGAAGGTGTTCCGGATGAGTTTGAACCTGTGCTGGTACCAAGCATTGAAGCCACTCCTAGATATCTAGAAGGTTTTGAAGATATGTCCTTCAATCCTCTTGAATTGAATAATCTTGATAATACAAATACATATCTCACTGACATGACTGATGATAATTCTCAAGAGTTACAAAATTGGGAATCCCTCAGCTCTCAAAACTCTAAATATTACATTGAGGATACATTTAATAATTATGTCAACGATAATGATATATCCGATCGGTCAACACTGTCTGTAATTCATTTCAATGCTAGGAGTTTACGAAAACACTTCACGGAAATTTTGTGCATAATGCTCAAATTTACAATTGAAATTCACTGTTATTGGCATTTCAGAAAGCTGGTTGGATCCCTGTACCGAAAATCTATACGATATTCCTGGTTATAAACCGTATACTTCCTCTAGATCTAGTAGAAAAGGTGGAGGTCTTGTATTGTATATCAATGAAGATATAGACAAATGTGTCATCCGTGAAGATTTAACTCATCAGCAGGAAGATGGAGACTATGAATCTCTTTTCGCCGATCTGGAATTAAATGGCGAATCTTATACTGTGGGAATCATTTATCGACCGCCGGACAAAAGTCTAGAAAATTTTAACAATTGTTTACAACCATTAATTACTCTTCTTAAACCTGACAGAAAAAAAATGTATACTAATGGGCGATTACAACATAGACTTATTTAAAACTGATCGCCATGGTCCATCTAAACATTTTCTTGAAATAATGAAATCCCATTACTTTTTTCCCCAAAATAAGAAAACCTACTCGCGTCAAATCAGCTTCGGCAACATTAATAGACAACATTTTTCAAAACTTTCATGAGACTCCCTAATGTCTGGTATTCTTTCTGACGTAACAGATCATTTCCCAGTTTTTCATATCAACAAAGCGTCTGTGCCAACCGTTCAATCTAATCACATGTTTATTCGTAGAAAAGTAAACCCAGAGCAACAAAATCTGTTTCGTGACAAAGTCAAAGATATACATTGGGAAACAAATGCTAACATTGACGTAGATAGTGCACTAGACATGTTCACTAATGAATTGAGCTCAGCATACAATGAATACTTCCCACTTGTCTCTTCAATATTGAACAAGGCTAAAATTCGGAAACCTTGGATAACATATGAACTCTTAACGTCAATTCGAGAGAAAATTAGATTATTCAGACTTCATTTGCGCAGTAGCGATAATGAGATAACAAATGAATATAAAATTTTCAGAAATAAGTTGAATCATACATTAAAATTAGCCAACCAAAAATATTATGAAGCAAAATTCAACGAATGCAACAATGACATAAAAGGTACATGGAAGGTCTTAAATAATCTCATGAGCCGTAGAAAATCTACAAATCTTCCAACGGTATTCAAAATTGATGAGGTCGACATATCTGATCCTATTCAAATTGCTAATGGTTTTAATGATCATTTCACCTCAATGGCATCAAAGCTGGAATCAAAAATACCTGCCTCTACAAAAAACTATATGGATTTCTTGAGCGATCCATGTCAAAACGAGTTCCATTTAGACCCTTGCACAGCATCGGAAATAAAAGTAGTATGTGACCTGAAAACTAGTGCACCTGGCATAGATGGCTTTCGCTTGTCCTTACTAAGACCAGTTTTAGATTTCATATTAGAGCCCTTGTGTCATATTATAAATTTATCATTCAGTCAGGGGTAGTACCAACGGATTTTAAATTGGCGAAAGTAACTCCTTTATTTAAAAACGGCGAAGCAAATATATTTGAAAACTATCGGCCAATTTCAGTTTTACCTTGCCTCAGCAAAATTATAGAGAAAATCGTTGTCAATAGAATGTCTGGATATTTAGAAGCCAATACTATAATTTGTGCTAATCAGTTTGGCTTCCGTGCTAATCACTCGACATTTTTAGCGGTTTTATCACTACATGATCAATTAGTAGCTGCCAGAGAAGCAAAAAAATATTCAATAGCCACATTTCTTGATTTGTTGAAAGCCTGTGATACAGTTAATCACACGATACTGCTTCAAAAATTAAATCATTACGGTTTTAGGGGCATTTCTAATAAATGGTTTCATAGTTACTTATCATCGCGAGCCCAGTGTACACAATATAACAATACCATCTCTACATTTCAACCCGTGTCCTGTGGTGTGCCACAAGGATCTATCTTGGGTCCAGTTCTCTTCCTTATATATATAAATGATATTGTTGCCGTAAGCAAAGTGATGGAGATACTGCTTTTTGCAGATGATACGTCCGCAATCCTATCCAATGACGATCCTAGGTTATTAGTAAATCTTATGTCAAACGAGCTCGGCAAATTATATGATTGGTTTTCGTGTAACAAACTGTCACTCAACGCAAAGAAAACTAAATTCATATTCATAAGACCATCTAAAAATAAGTCCCCGAATTTGCCCAAATTAACTATATCTGGTATTGAGATAGAGCAAGTTGAAATCTTCAAATTCCTCGGTGTATACTTCAATGACAGGCTCAACTGGACATCTCATATCACAGAACTTTGTAAAAAAATAAGTCGTAACATTGGTATCATTTATCATATAAAAGATTGCCTCAATAAAAACACTCTTAATATACTTTATTATTCATTAATATTCCCTTACCTAACATATTGTAATATTGTCTGGGGAAATACTCATACAAGCCGTCTTAAACCCCTGCAAATCCTTCAAAAAAAGGCAATACGGTTGATTACAGTCTCAGCAAAATTGGAACATACAGCGCCTCTCTTTGCCCGCCTACAAATACTGTCCATAACGCAATTAAATAAATATTTAGTGTTACTTTTTGTTAATAAATTTTGCAATCATTCAGAACTAATTCCAGTAAAATACAAGTCATTTTTCACAAAGCTTTCGCTGGTACATAGATACCCGACTAGACAGTCCGGGTTGAATCTTTATCGTCATACTTATCATTCTGATCTAGCCCTGTACACCACCAGAATAAAGGGTCCAAAAGTCTGGAACAATTTGCCTTCTCATCTCAAATGTGTCAATTCTATGTCATTTTTTAAATGTCGTATTAAAAAACATATAGCTGGAAATCTTTTTTTCAGAAGTACTATATTCGAAAAGTTCGTGGAGTTTGGAACTAAGGAACACAATTATACCTTATTTGTGTATTTTTTTGTTTATATATTAAAAATTGGCCTTATATAATTTTAAAATTTTACCGGAATTAAAACTATAAATTTGTATATCTTTTCTGGGATAGAACAAACCCCTAGGGGTTTTTCTCCCGCCTTTATTGCATTATTGTTTAATTCATATGATTATATTGGTGAATAAATAAATGAAATAAATGAAATGAAGATGGTCGCCGGGGTTCGAAAATGTGACCTGGTTATGAGACCTACATTGCTTGGGAGTATATTGTGGTAAAATTATGAAGCGATCAGTGAACTTTGAATTTTGCACCCAATTCACCCTTTTTGGGGCAATTTCATACTTCAGGACATATGTGGTCTGCTTTGGAATGAACTGAGATCCAGCCTAGACAAATAAATATATCCCATTCACTTAGGTTTGATTAACAAAAGGCCATAACTCTTGAAAATATAGCTGAAAGTAGAGAAATTTCACGCTGCACAACTATGGGGCATTGACGACATATCATGCAAATTTCATACTTGTCCATGCAATATCAACCGCGATCCAGTCCGGAGAAGACCCAATTCACAAAGATTTCAAGAACAAAGGGCCATAACTCTTGAAAATATATCTGAAACGCGGAGGAACTTCACACTGCACAACTTTAGGGCACTGACCACATATCCTGCAAAATTCATAATTTTCCATACAATATTAATCAAGATCCAGCCCGGACAAGTCCCAATTCATGAAGATTTCAGGAACAAAGGGCCATAACTCTTGAAAATTTTACCGGAACTCGAAAAAAACTCTGCACAACTATGAGGCACTGGTCACATTTCATGCAAGTGTCAACCCTGTCCATCAAATATTAACCGACAGACAGACGAACGGGCAGACGGACGGACAGACGAACGGACAGATGGACAAAGCGATTGCTATATGCCCCCCTCTAGGTAGAGGGGGGATAATTATGGTTTAATGTGGCGTTTAGCAATATTTCAGCTATATAGCGACGATCAAACAAAATTCTAAGTACTCAAGCCAATAACTTCGTAATCCAACACATTAAAACATACACACATTAAAAGTTTATTTTGATAAAAGCGCCGATAAACTAGTATATTTCACATATTACTTACTACATAATCATGTAGTTGTGTTAGACAATGGGGAAATAAAGAAAATCGGGAAATTTGTTAATAAAGCACTTCTGGTCCATTACGTCACTGTGGCGTCATCATGTAGGCCATCATGCATATTTCGCTTTTTTGTAGTTGATAATTTTTTTATTTCAACAATTTTCTCAAATACACAAATGACACACATAAAATCAAAATAAAAACATGCTGCTCATCTCAACACGTTAATGACCATTTTGCATTTTATGGTAGAGCATGACACAAGGATAGAGTATGGCAAGCTTCAGTGATCTGTTAAATCCAAGCGGTAAGAAATATAATAGCGAAATGTCCCCCCCTCCATAGCTCGACCAGGTCTGGTAGCCACTAAACGTGTCTCATCACCATGAAGACTTAATGATGGCAAGCATCACCAATAAACCTATTTTGTCTTGAAATATCTGTTAACACATACAATCTTCATGTACCTGTAGCTGAGTGGAAATCCACAACATCAAGGTGGGGCTAAACATTCACAAAACCAATAATAATGTGATATGGTTGGCGTCATGAACGTTCTAAAGACCTCCACTTAACATTTAAATCTATTGACAATACCAGCACTAAAACATGGTTTTAAAATTATCTATTAGCGTACCCCTCAGATGCCACTGTCAATTGCTCATAAGAGGTCACTAAAGTAACTTTCCATAAGATATCGCGTTCTTTGTTTCACAGCTGCTCTGGTTTATGAGATCTGCTGCATATTGTTCTTTCAGGTGAAGAGTTTCTCCTGTGCCTTTTTAAGGTATGTGCATGTGTTAGTTCTGTCATCCAGTAGGATAACGAGGAGGGTATGCATGCCACTATCTGGCGTGTCACTTGGTTCAGAGGACAATTCCAGCAATGTATCAGTTCTGGGCACCGTCAAAGTTGCTTAGGCTGTCATCTTACCATACCAAACGAAGCTCAACACAGTGCCACACCCAATCATAACAACTTTTGGAGTGCTTGTGTCTTCTCTGGTCAGATGCTACCTGCTATTTTGTGGACTGCTTGGTACCGGAAGTTTTCTCGATTTAGAATCTTTCATGTCCTCACAACATCAAAGTACATCACACCAGGACCTAGTGTTGGATTTTCTGAAAGGCACAGTGAGATCAAAACATGGGAAAGGAACACACAGACGTGCAATGGCCGCAACAGCCACACCGGAACTCACTGACACAGCGCAGAAATGGTCCTGAGCACCAAGTGGCATACCATCTAAGGGGTCACGTCCAATCGATCGAGACGGTTTTTCGATGAACGAGTAAAACCGATAAATATCTCGTCTCGAAGGGTCCCGGTTTATCTCTATCGATTGTTGTCCCGGTTTGCTCCCGGTTTTCTCTCGAAGTGTAAGTCCATCTCGATCCCCCTCGAAATAAATCGACTTGCTTCGAGAGTGGAATCGAGATGCCTTCAAATGAAGGTTTGAACCATTCAGAAGTGGTATGCTCGCTCTTTATGTTCTTCTCTGTGGCAGTGAGACTAGTCTCGGCGAGTACATATGCATTAAGCCATGGTTAATGAAATACATTGAACATGATTCTTTTAACATTATTTTATTATTCAGTCTAGAGATCTGTAGTCGAATGCTGGCTCTGACAGCGCAAATTTGATGTATGGAAAGGTTAAAAAAACATCACCAATTTAATTACATAACTCATTATTATTCAGTGTAAATTATTTCGAACTTGTTTTAGAATTTGAATCACTTTTATTAGATATGTCCAGAAACTGCGAATTGTAATAAATTCTGGAATAGTTTGGAATAAAATTCCATATGTTCTTCTGAAAGTATATCGGAATGGAAGATTTTGCTTGATATGACTTTTTTGATAGGACCTTGACTTGAAAAATTACTGTATCACGTCTCTTTAAAGATTTCCCCGGTTTTCAGAAATACAGCAGCTTTGAAGACCACAGGAGCGGCTGGTAATGCATTGAAAACCGGATAATATAAACATAAACGCGCGATCGAAGTGTTTGCACATTCCATATAAGCTTTTCACACTGACAACACGTGGTATTGCTGTAGTGAAATGTACATGAGCGTTGATTTAAAGCCTGATTGCACTCTGAATTGGGTGTTAATTACTTTCATTTCCCTCTCTCTTCGCTGTCGATTCAAGCAGACTGTTTTCACAGACCGACTGTGGTGTGAATTATCAACACCTCTTGTTCCGATTGTCATTATTTCCGCTAACCTCTGCCAGGCAAGCGTATATCAGAAATAAACTTTGTTGATATAATCTCCTTACTCTCATTAAAATGAAATCTGCAATGAATAATACAAAATTATAAAACAAATTACACACCAAGGTTAAAACCCCGGTCAAACACTTCATTTTTCTGTTGAAATTATCCATGTTCGGTTTAAAATAATTTTATGGAATGATAATTATAGCATGCTTTCATATCATTATTATTCAGATTATATCCAGTTGATGTGTCATTTATTCCGCGTCGGATATTAGTCAGATATACAATCAATGTGTGAGAAAATCATTCATTTATATATTTTTAATTTACATAGATAAATGATACGTTTTCTCTCAATTGGATTCAGATCATGGATATATCGATTAAACATTTAATAACATGAAATTCTATTTTAGGCTGAAATATGCTTATACGACGATCGCAACTCAAAATATGGTACCCGCACAACACTCTGATCTCCTGAAATCTAAGAAACGACCAACTTAAGGGAGCGTGTCAAAAGTTTTGACGTTCAAACTAAAAGAATGCGTCAGAAAATGAACAGGTACTCGTTCTTTTTCTTTCAGCAAACGAACGTTCGACAGTCAGAAAATGAACACTACCCCGTCAGAAAAACTGAACGTCAGAAAAAGAACGTTCTTTTTTGAACGTTCAAATTAGTATGTATGATAGGGGTCAGAATTCGCTGAACGTCAGAAAAAGAACGTTCTTTTTTGAACGTTCAAATTAGTATGTATGATAGCGGTCAGAATTCGCTGAAGGGCTCACATTACGGCTATCGTGTCGACTCTTATTAGAACGAAAAAAACAAACAAAAACAGAACACTCGAAAAGGCAGCACCTTTGAGACTGAACTGTATTTATTTTGCACTAGCTTTCGTAGGTATATAACCCACTTCCTCTGAAGAAGTACTTTCGTTCTTTCAAAGCAACTATGGCAAAGATTTGACGTTTATCTACAGCAAATTCAATAAATGTATTTAATATAATAAAAGTGGATCTTTCGTGCATATTCTGGGGAATTATTTACCGGGAATTATAGAACGAGCGACATATAGGAACTAACGCGCGTGTATTATTTTTTTGGAAGAAAACGAGATGAACTATATAATATTAAACTTCGACAGAGAGATATCACCATACTGATTTGGTTTTATTAAAAGTCCGATGTGACCAAATATCGTAAAGAATGATACAATAATCGGGTGAACAAGTAATAAGCTCCTTAAAATGTTCGTAATTTGAATTAATTTGATAGACAAATAAGGACTTTGTTGTGATATCAAACCACACATTATTATATTACGTATTTGTATGACATTTATATAACAAATTTGATAGATGGCATTCGGCGAATGTTGATCCCGAATGTTAACCGTATATGCTAAACCCCTAGCTGTCCCCTATTGTACTGTCCGACCTGCTCTGTATTGATAGTGTGTGACGCGCGTGGGTCGTCTGCACATGAGGCCCAGAAAGTTGGAGAGCTCAAAGTCGTTGCCGTTCCCGGGTATATAGAGTTGTAAGGTGTGTGCTTCATTGCATCAGATTTCTTCACCGCTACTAATTTTTTTCGTATGGGAAAATAGTGATAGTCTCCAGGTCCAGATGGCTTTTTATGCACACCAAATTACCACCCGGGATTTTCCTGGTAGGCCGTAACTGACACTGTCAACATTTGAAACTCGACATATTGTTTCAATTTAATTTATTACACATCTTGCGGTGTTCTAAATGCTGTTCGTTATATTTATTATTTGGTGTCAAAAATGATCCATCACAGAAAGCCCCTTGAACAGATGTACATATCAATATAGCGTTGATTTTATTATCGTATTTTGATAGATCAATAAAGCTCAATACACGATTCACTTATATTTCACCATATCACATGATCGATATGAAATCTGAATACATTTTTCGCTATTAAATTCAAAATTACTTGAAGAGAAAATTACCCCCAAGAGTTCTAACGTTTTGTCCTCGTGATTGTGTTATACGTTACATATCCAGTGATCGAGTACCGAGTATCTCTCATCTGAATAATTTCAGAATGAAAGTGATTTTTTTCATGAATCCAATTTTACATTTTTGTGTCATGTGAATCGCAGAGTACAGGAATTTATTGCACAATATAGAATTATACGACAGCGTATCGACAAGCCTGGAAGATAGTTGTAAACCTGGTAAAAATATTTTCCAGCTATTATTAAACGGTTCTCGTTCACCTTACCACACACACAAATCATACACTCCCGTTTAGTATCCACATGATAATGTGTTATTTATATATACACAGACTTCCATGCCCTTTATCATGCTGTTTGCTGGAGGGAACGATGTTATTGAAAGTTAACACCCCAACACAGACATACTCATAGGACTGCATGTTCACAAGAAACACGATATTCTTCGGTTCTCATATTAACTATTTTCTCCATCATGCGTTCTCCGTCCAATTCACAGGTTCTTTGATTCCTCTCCCACCAGATGATACTTACCATAAAGGATATTAACTACAAGGGTGCAGACAGGAGCCCAATAGGGCAGGGACTCTCATGGAAACGAGCCCAATGGGCTTATTTCAAAAGTGGACACGAGCACATTGTTTTTGTTTATTGAAATTGTAGTTTTTCCCATAAGGATTTCGGGGCCCATCAACTCAATGTTTAATTTCTCGTCACATTTCTTAGTTTATTTAAGATGTTTACAAGCGCTGTATTTTAAAATAAATAAATTAACAAATGACATGGAAAGAGCGGAGGGAGATATAAATTAACTATGTATAAGTTCGTCGATCAGTTTTTTGATTAGTTTATACTGAAAGATATGCGGGTAGGAAATTAGTCATGTTTTGAAATTATTAATATGCATTCATCAAATTTTTAACACCTGTCTTGGTTTTATAAATATAAAGTATATTTGTCGCAGCTCATTTCCTGAACTGAAATTATAAATTTATTATAGTTCACACTTGTTTAATTGAAATTTATACATCTCCATACTAACATTGTCAGAATCCTGGAGCCTAGTTTTCCATCTTTGTCCACACATGGATGAACTTTGTCAGAGATATATAATGGAGAACATAAATCGCAATAGTAATCAAGAACAACAAAAGAAAAAAAACGTGTTTCCTTTTTGCTTGGAAATATGCCAATTGCATCTGCGCTGGGGGAGAAAAGAGAACTTGATCAGCTCCCTATTTCCAGAGTAACCACAATATCGCCATTCACTTGATTTAAACAGTTTATTTGACGACAGGAGCGCAATAAGCCGAACTTATTAGTGCGTCTCCCGGTAATCGTAAAGGAAATACATAATGACAAAAGTATAATATAGACATATAAATATACGAAAGTCATTCACTTATATAACGATTTATTCTTATGACATTGGGAATTTTTGTCTTCAGTAATATTATCTTCAATAAGAAATGAGTAAATCAGGGAAAGTATACAGGCCTACATACTACATGTATGATCATTATAAAAAGACATGGCCCGACTGAATCACGCAGAGACGCCATGCAGCTCCCGTCATATCTCAAGGTAGGCCGCCATGTGAGGTCTCCTATTTGTCAATAAAACCATGGAGTTCAAAGTTTTAATTCCATGATAAAAAAATAAACCTTGAATAAAACAGTTCTGATTGCCAACACATCAAGCCATTTCTTTAAAAAAAGATATATGGACCGATTGATTCACGTGGAGACGTCATCACGCATGTGGCGCCCGTCATTATGCAACCTGTGAGGGCCCCTTCATTTGTAAATAAAACAAAAGGACGCAGTTCAAACACCAACACATCAAAACATTTCTTTAAAGAAGATGGATATTTTTCATAGACCAATGTATTGAAATATCCTTTGCGGAGCCTAAACCCTTCCTTCTTTCCCGCATACAAAGTATTCTCTATAGGGCCCATTTCCAGCTCACGAACTTCATTTTCAATACATACTGTCGGCTTTTTTATTAAAATTATACCATTTTCAGGCATTACAGATCGCTGGAATACGTTTGTAAGTTGATAAAGAAGAATCATTTAAAGTAACATGTTCATGACGGAACAATCTATCCACGGGACGCAAGCGCCGTAGGCCATGACTATTGATCGCCCGACCGAGAATCTCATTTTTTGGTGGATGAAGAAGAGATTCACGAAATGCAAAAATCCACATCAAACAAGTAAAACACTGGGGAAAATAAACAAGAAGGAAGTCATTAATTTATCTTGTCAAGTATTATATAAGCGAACATTCATATATAGGTGGTGACAACCGCTGAAGTGGAGATGGGACAAGAAAAAGAAAAACGTTTTACTTTTAGTTTTACCCTTTTTTTATTGAAGAAAATCACCGACATCGGTAATACCACTCCACCTGATTACGGAATGCATTGAATATATACACACACGAAGCAAAAGACATGGCAAATTACAATAAAATCTATAACACGGGAATGACGCGCGATGAGAAAGTAGATTTGATCCGGCGCGTTTTTTAGTATCGGGATGGCAGCTTTCTGTATGTTGTTCATTTCTGCTCGAGTCAAACGCCAGCCGTTTGCGCACGTGAGAAAATGAACATGCGAAAACGAACGTGCGAAAATGAACGTCAGAGTGCATTAAAAAAACGAACGTTCAAAAATGAACGTTCGACTGTTCATTTTCTGACGCTGCTGTGTAAAATGAACGGCCTGACGCATGCGGAAATGAACGACCTCCTGTTCAAAAATGAACGCGTTCGCGTCAAAACTTTTGACACGCTCCCTAAGTGCAACAAAACACGGACATATACAAACCGGGACCCCCTTCGAGATTACCGATCAATTTGGTATCCATCTCGAAAACCGCGACGTTTCGATCGAGATAGAACCGGGAGCAAACCGGGAGACGTCGTCAGGGGTCCCGGTTCTGCCCTCCAGGTTTCAGCCGAGAAATTTCTCGATCCATCGCGGAGGCATCGAGAAAGTGCCTCGATTAATTGGACGTGACCCCTACAGTTTCTTTATCCTGATGTATGACAAAACTAATACATGCAAAGAAAATGACATGGCACGGAAGCGAGGAATAACAATGTGCAACAGCTATGGAACAGCATGTTAGATGGACATCCTAATAGAGCCACTGCTGCCTTCACCGACCAGCTGGGACTGGATCAAGACAGAGGAATGTCAATACGAGACACGCTGGGTGAAACTATCCAGAGCATCCACAGCCATCTGTGACACGGTATATCTGTACCGACCAGCCGGGACTTGACCAGTGAGCCAATGAAGAAGCATTTGAATGCACAGCTCAGTGTGTGTGAGAGAGGGAGAGTTCACATAAATGACAGCCTAACCAGCGGTGAGAACTGCGTCTGCAACCGTAGTGACTTCTGATCAGAACTGGTTGTGGCATCTGATGAGTATCTACCAGATAATTGCAACAATTATGTTTGCAGGCTAACGATATTGTCTGTTGATTGAAATGTTAAATTAGGATGTGCTCTTATGTTCTCTTCCAGTTGCATGTATCCACAAGTGCTCGATGATGACAACCACGTCACGCTCACGATAATATTATCTTGCTAGCAGTGCATAATATTGGCTGCATGAACTTTGCGTTTCGTATATTTTGCGGTTCTAAACTGTCTGGCCTGTAGACCCGCCTACTTCTGCTAGCGAATCACCGTTAGTCAGCTAACTGCATGTAGACAGCAACCGGGCTCATCTTCGTCTGCATGGTTCTTCTGGCCTATGTCGTTTTATTCTGACTTCTGACCTATGACGTTGCGGTTCCTCTCATCTATGAGTTTCATATTCTGATGTGAACAAGTTGAGTCAAAATAACATTAAATTGTCCGATAAACAGGTGGGCCTGGTTTCTAACGCCCAGTCTAGGCTTGATAGTCCATGAGCTAGACCACTTATTGGTACCATCTTGAGGGGCAAAACGTCATGTTGATTTTCATATTAGGTTATATATCTAGAGTACAAAAAATCATGTTGGCCATGTCCAGTCGGCAGCTTAGTGGCACAAAGTGGGTCAATCCAAGATGGCGTCAAATAGTTGCCATAATCCACAAGCGGCTATATGTAATCGACCTAATCTTCACTGATTGTTTTCAAATTGAAAATATTGGTGTGTGTCAATTGTTTTGCAAATTTACTCATATTCCTCCTTTGGAGATCCCATTTGCAGATAAAAGTTCCCCTTGATTCACCAGGTGGCGCTGTCCGCACATTAGTACTCGAGCTCGTTCTCTTTTTCCCTCTGCAACACGAGACATGTTGTGACAAGGTCGCAGCGTGAGGGAAGGTCGGGATGGGCACATTTATGTGATAGCAGGTTTCATTCGATAAAACTATTGAACATTGTTTATAAATGTCTTATATTTGTGGTTCAAATCTACACCTGCTATCACTCCCAACAGTGGTGGTTGGGACGCCGAACTTGTAGTTCTCGGCTCGAGATGCAGCGTAAGCCACCTGTGATGATCTAGATCTGGTAACCTGAAAATACGCTTAGGGATTTCCCCTGTCGTGAGAAAAGCGTAGGGATGTCAAAGAGCAACCAATAAGACGGCGAAGAAGGGGGTATGTAAACACCGAACCCGGCCGACTACTGGGGAACCAGCAGATCATGTTGTTGTAACCGTCTTGACCGCTCTGTGAAATCCCTCCGCCTCCGGCATGGCTGTTAGCGATACTTACCTCAGGCTTGGGACTTGCCAGCTTCACATTTCAAGTTAAATGCTACACTAATGTTCAGTCATTTACCTTGACATACTGAATAGAGTAAATTGTTCAAACCGAGAAACGCACGTGATATCATATAGCCAATCAAGATAGGAGCTTGCCAACGTCGTGCAGTGAGGATTTTCTTTGATGTCTGCGTACCTGAGATACAACACATATCACGAATCGTTAGATTCTTGGTATGTGCTTTAGAATAGGTTAACCAGAAGACTATTCTGTGAAGTCATGTGACGCGGTCAGTATGTCGGCACCTCTTCCCACTTCCCTTATATGTGTTGTAATTTTTTCCTGTATATGGCGAGATTCTGCTGGTGGACGTTTTGTCCCCGAGGCCCGCTCCCTGTACAGACCTTTTGGTCTTTGATATATGTTGGCATTTTTGGGAAGTTGATGCTGGGTCGACATCGGGCCCTACAGACTAGTCTTTCGTGTTAAGTGCCGTCATTTACATCTGACGACGATACAGCCCACCAATCTCCAATGTACGAGTTGTCACAGCGAAACAGCTCACCAATTACCAGTATACGAGTTGTCAGAGCATTTCCATCATAGCTCTCTAGATTTGTATCTAATACCGCTTATGCCGGTGCTAGGGGCCGTGTGGTCATATCATTCAAGTTGCCACATGAACAGGCACAATAAAAGCGTACCTGAGATACAACACATATCACGAATCGTTAGATTCTTGGTATGTGCTTTAGAATAGGTTAACCAGAAGACTATTCTGTGAAGTCATGTGACGCAGTCAGTATGTCGGCACCTCTTCCCACTTCCCTTATATGTGTTGTAATTCCATATATGTCAAGTGGCGGTTGTATTGATGATAATGTCTTCCGAGTAGCCAATCAAATTTGAATATTTAAGAGGTCATACATTGCACTTCTCCTAATATGGACCACGGCATATTTATAGAGCGATGACATCACCAATCCCGTATTCTGATCAAATAATTATGTGTCGTGTTCAGCCAAGGCAACACGTGTAGTCTTCGACTTGGATATGCGAATTCGGAAGATGGGGACTTGCTTGCTTGTCTTGACTGTGGTGTTGTTCGCCCCCCCCCCCCTTCCCCGTTTATGAGAGGACTAGTGGACTATTCGCTGGGCAGCTACTACTGGTCCCAGTAATGTCGCCTTGTCAGTCTGGAAATAGAAGCTGGTAAAAGTCGAGTTGGCTGTGCCTGCGCAGGATTGACGATAGGTTTCTTCATAGGTGCCAGGAGATCGTGCGAAGATACTGAGGCTAGTAGAAAAGGGGCATCCATTGCAAGTTGATACACCTCGTGAATCATCTTCAGCCAGGGTGCTATCATATAATTGGTAACATCGGATGTCATAGACATAATAGGCGTTTAAATCCGATTGCTGCATGTGTGCAAAGTAGATAATGGCGGATGGCTCTCTGGATAGAGAAGGAGCCCATCTTCCAATCCATTGGCGAAGTCCGAAAGTGCCGGAATCGAGTATAGGTCTTGTTCACAAAGGCCAAAACGAGTAGGCTCATTCCTTGTATGAATTCCGGGACCGGGCGGAAGAATGTTCTGGACCAGCCCTCCGCTCCGGCGTGGGACTTTCTCTCCAAAACGTGACGTTCAGATATCCCTGTTCCTAAGGTGAAGACTGTAAGAAAGGCTGTAAGATAGTGTTTTCACTGGACTTGACTGTAGAAACCTAAATAACGCTCTCAGGACGACCGCAAATGTTCCACCTGTTTGAGTTTGTCGAGGTTGTAATGCGATAGCTCGGAGTAGTGCAGAAATGCTGCCGGTCTGGCTGATGTTCACCCTCGTGGACAAGCGTAACACCTTGGCTAGGGTTGATCTATATCTTTCGACGGCTCTAGCTGATGTTCACACTCGTGAACGGGCGTACCACCTTGACTAGGGCTGATCTGTGAACTTCACTGGTACTGGTCTGAGACTTCTTTCCACATGTAGATAGAGTAGAAATCTGTTACCACCGAAGTAGAGACAGCAACGGGATGGATTTCTCGAGACTGACACTTGAAATAAGACCACTTTGGCTGGTGCAGTTGGGGTGTGAAGGATCGGTTAGCTGATACCGTAGTTTCCGTAACTGTTATAGATGAAAGCTATTTCTGTGAGGTAATCTCGCTGAACTGCGATGCAGCCACAGTGGCACGATGAGAATTATGAGGCAGTCATGCTGTGTGATCTCTAGAGGAACTTCCTGTATCGTGGCGATTAGCAGGAAGGCATAGGCCAGGGAGTTGTCCCACTTGACCAATGAGGCGTCGATGGCCAGGATTTGCAGATCTATGATGAAGCTGAAGAACAGTTGTAGTTCTGCCTTGGCTCTTGTCGCAAACAGGTCTCTCAGAGGTTATCCCCAACGATGGAATATGTTGGAATACCTCTCTGTGGGGCGCCACTTCGTCTGGATGATCTTGTCTGGACGGGATAAGTTATCTTCGATGATGCGACAGGCTGTACGCTGTCCGTCGTCCTGGTATGGCGGCCCGTCTTTGGCATTGTGGGTTGTGTCCAGTGGAGTAAGGTCCTGGTTTCCTGGAATTCTAGCCACGATCCGGGCTCCCCGCCCCCCTCTTTGCTTGTGTGAAAGATGACTGTCGAGTTGTCGAAGCTCACGAGACCATCTCTGGAATTGAGTGTTCCGGTGTCCATGAGTGGAATCCGTCGTGTGGACGGCAGTGTCCCGGTGTCCAAGCGTGGGACCCGTCGTGTGGACCGGCCAACGGAACCGATGAGTTGATGGCTTGCTCCAGAGGTACGGCTGACGGAGGGACTGTAGTGGCTGTATCTGTAAACGACCACTTTGCGTGATGTCTTGCACTGATGTCAGCAGTCCCAGTAAATTCTTGCAAATGCACCAAAGTTTGCAAGCTACCTGATTGTCAATGCCTGGCAAATGGCCTGAAATGCACGGTCACATGTAAGTTACAGACCTGTGACAACATGGCTGATGAGTACTTCCAACAAGATCAGGATGGTGATACGTCTGACGATGATGATTGTGATGACAACCAAAATTAGTTGTACAGTGAACTACAATGACTCGTGCGAACTCTTCATTTTGTAGCTACTTGATGAAGATGAAAGACTCGTTGCAGAACTGCTTGTTTCCCTCTTAATTATATCATGCTCGATTTGGAGGATACCAAACATGTGTAGGGTGGTATGCGGGGGAGGTGGTGGTGGTGGGGGGGGGGGGGGGGTGTTGAAGGGACTTTATTCTGCCAAATATTCGGTGAGTACACATGATGTTACTATCCAAACTATATATTTCGGTCGAGCTCTACCAAATAATGTCAAGAAATTCAAGATGGCCCTCATGATGGAATCACGATGGCATCACGATCTTGGAAGGTAATTATGGTCTTTAATTTGGTTTTTATTTTCATATTTCTTCCTAAAGAACTGCAAAAACTAATAAAAATGATAGATACTATTCAGCTTTGGCAAAATAAATTACTTTCGTGAGCTTTCAGCCAAAATAACTTGGGCAAAAGATGGACTTATTAAGTTCACAAATGTGATTTTCTGGGGACACCATGCGGCCGCCATTTTGAATTTTCCCATGAACATTTGCGCCTAGAATACTGCAATTAGGCTAAACATGGCCTAAACTATTCAGTCAGGCATAAACTATTCAGTCAGGAAGTTTGAGCTTGCTAGCTGTCTTCTATACCGAAATAGCTTGGAAACTTTTAAAAAGTGCCCATGATTTCCCGCCTTGGTCAGATAGGGTTACCGTTCATTGGTTGCCATATTATTCAGACTATGTTGCCACACCATACAGCACATGATCTGCTTCACTATATTAGACCAGCCATTGTGTAAAATTGGACAGGAATAGAACAGAAAGAAAGACCTGTAGCTTGACCAAGAGATCTTTCTTTGATCCTCATGGCTTTTCGTAGCTTTTAGGACGCCATCTTGGATTGACCCACTTTTTGATACTTAGCTGCCACTCCGACATGGCCAGCAAGGTTTTTTGTCACCTACAGGTATCACCTGATAAGAAAAACATCATGAAGCTTTGCCCCTCAAGAAGGTACCAATAAGTCAAATTGCGGGTCCTAGCTCATGGACTAGTTGTTGATTTACGGAATTACACAAGAAAATAGAAAACAATAAGACAGGAGCTGCCTGTTTTAACGAAATTTGGCAAACTCCTTCCGTAATATATAGTTTACAAAATTAGCGAAGTTTATCGAAATCAGCATTTTGACGAGCAAGAAAATTAACAATGTTTGTCTCTTATAGCCCGCTCAAATGTGTCAATGACCGACGATAAATCGGCTTTATGGTTGTGATGCGATTTCAGAAAAAAAATACATTCTTTGTCACCGTGGAATGTGCACTTCCAACGAGACCATGTAGTCTCTCTAATATATCTTAGTTGTTTAGTTTATTTTATTAACAGGAAACCACGACAATGTTACATTGTAATAAATGAAATAAAGAAATTATTATACACCTATTATATATACCCGGTGCATGGGTCTTTTGTAAAAATATTACTCATATTTTCTTTACCAAATCTCTGCATTAGTGCAGTAATCTAGCCACCTTAATTGAATATATGAAATATCCCGAAAGATTATTTTGTTGTTCCAAAACAAAGTTCGATTTGTGCGACTGTATTAACGGCATTTTCCTCATATAAAATACACAGTTAACTTCTGTTAATAAGAGAAAGGGAGCCCTCGATGGCCGAGTGGTCTAAGGCGCTTCGCTGGTGACCGCTAGCCTCACACCGCTGAACCGGCACGGGTTCGAGCCCAGCTGGTCCATGTGTTAAAGTCTGTCAGTTACTTGCCGAAGGGCGGTGGTTCTCTCCGGTTACTCCGGCTTCCTCCACCAACCAAACTGTCTGTCACCATATGAGTGAAACAAACTTGAGTGTGACATTAAGCCAAATTCCCTCTCTCTCTCCTAATAAGAGAAAGCCAACTCAACAAAATACAGCAGAAGACAAGTGAATATTTAAACAGGGGTGTCAGTTGTGTAGCTTGTTTACTGTTATACATGCGCAGTGCATCGTGGAAGCGAGACCTGAGTCCTCCAGTTACCTGTATCAGTAAAATACAATAGAATGGTTGATTGCGGCTTCTATCGGCTAGGAAATCCGTTTTCAGCCATGTCAACCCAACCAGAGGACGAAAATTCCGCTAACGGTTGGACACATCGATAAGATGTAATTTGATCTTCCTGGCTGTAGAACTAAAGAAATCGCCGTGATGTCCACGTCAGGATTAGCAAAATTTCGTCAGACAGAACTATGAGCGACCAATAACTTCCAACGTCGAGGCGCGGATGACCGAGAAGCTTATTGGGATTTCGGCTCATTCGGACCGACATCCGGCTATGGGTGACTTGTAATATCTCCAGTTTATCTGGGGGATTAATATTTTAATTGTGTTTCAAATACCAACGTAAGTAACTAAGCTACCGATTTTAAACAGATAGATAATAAGTCAAGGAAACGACGATATAATCCAACTAACAGCGGAAGAGCCAACATTGGTAATGGAGAGCGATTCAGACCAAATTCTGACTCATAGTGTTAGGAACACTTTCATTGGTTTATATAATTATTCGTATAGGACCATCTTCAAATTACCACTAGTGTTTTTTCAATCGTGTGGATCCACCACAGACCCCCAAAGGAGATTATTCAGGATGGTGTTTTTCAAATACCCTGGCGTATCATAATCTGGTTGTTTGCCAATAATTTCATGACGAGTTTGTCCGTGACGCGCAAAAACGTGACCCCACCCATGATGAGTTAAATTCCAATTTTCGTAGCCCGCTTGGCTGTATGGTCCCATTCAATTCGCCATACGTGCTATGTTCATTATTTTTATTTGCCGCAGTATGTGACAAGAAACAATAGCTTATTGATGTGTTTGACAATTGATTCCATTGTGGCGTCAATATCCAATATGGCGTCCAATGTAGCCCTATACTCGTTAAAATTGCAGATTTCTCACAACTCGCAGCATATTTCCAAAGATGAGCGAATGGAAGTTCACGATTATACGGAGAAGTGTTGTGCATACTGGAGCACCTAAGCATTGTATTTGGCGTGATTGAGGAATTCTAGGGACAATTAATCATTAGATTAATTCAAAATGACGTCCATGAAAAATCTTAAATAATATATTTTTATTTATATCTTCTCCCACCAAGTGGCTTTTTTGAAACAGGAGCATAGTTTAAAATCACAAAAACTTACATCAAATCATGACGAGAAACACAAAGAATATAATTAACATCACATCATGTGTTATTAACAAGGAGGCGGTGGCCAAATTGTACATTCCAGCTCGTCTAATCTAAAGTTCCACGATTCCAGTTGATTTGCTTCTGCTATTATTTATTGAATACATGGCTAGGATCATGAAAATAGGCTTGAACCAAGTCTAAACTGATATGTTATGGTTTACTGTAGCCTGATTGTTGTACATGTGTATTTCGCGTTCACAATGTTGCCTTGAATTGAATTTGAGTAACAGATAACTTCACATTATCGCCATTTTAACTGTAACCTTTATGCTCTCTGCCGAGGATTATGTGTAAATAGATTCAAAATAGGAGTAAGATGATCGGCTGTGGTGTGAAACCTCTCAGTTCTGAAAAAAGCCTGCTATGAGCTAAAAATAGTCACTTAAATTAAACGAATAACATTACATGAATTTCGGATGACTCTTGAGTTTCTTAATATTTTTTTCACTGATGATTATACAAATATACCCAAACTAAGCCTATTACTATACAGAGGAATCTATGTGGTGAAAAAGCTTGTTTTTTGAAATTTCTACTGTAAGCTAAATGCCTTGAAAATGAAGAAAATATGAGTCTCGTAGGAACTCACATGATCGCCATTTTGAATTTGATAACTTATGATGTTAATCTGCTCAATTTGAGAAAAGTTCCGGCACTCGGACATCAACAAAATGACTTGAATTATATGAATAAGAAACTCAGGTTTTCCTAATGACCGCTGTGTCCGCAATTTTGTATTTCCCAATCATATATTGAGGACTACACAAATACATTCAAAATGGGCGAAAGTCGTTAGGCTATGATGTGAGACCCTCGGTCCTAACAATGTGCGCAAATAATGTTTTCACACTTTCCGACTGCCTAAAAAAGCGGGGCAGATGATCGCACATGACCGACATTTTGGATTTGGCATTTTGAATCTTAATCTTATGAAACTGCCAAATGAACGTAAGGTGTTGGCATATGATAAGGCGTTTGCCTTTGATTGAAAATCCCTAGGTTTTGATAAACTGAAACAATGAGCTAAGAATAATGCATTGAACTATACGAGCAACATGAAAAGATCTGATTCAGATGATCCCATATAATCGCCATTTTTAATTTGGACATCAAATTTTTATTCTAGTAATATGCAAATGGATTTAAAATGAGCGTAATGCGTTGGGATATAAAGAGATCCCTCGGACTTGATCAATTTGCACAATGAGTTAAAAACAACGCCTTAAACTATATAGGCGAGCGGCAGAACGCCAAAAAGAGGGTTAGGTTTCGAGACAATCACCCCATCGTACAAAAAGGTAAAACATATCCTAAACTGACAGTGAACATCACAACATCATGTTTAGGTCTGTTGTCCTCACTTTGGGGTGTGCTAAGCTGATCAATCAACCAGTATGTGCAGGCTCTCATATATTCTGTGAATTCACATTTCTAAGTTTGGATTGAGGGATAGTGATGTATAATCCAATTTTGAAGTAACTTTACAAGATGTAGTTCATAAAATGTGTATGTTTTCTTCACATGTATTCGAACACATAGATTGCATTTTATACAATATTTATGTCGATATATGTAAATTACACCCCACGTGACAAGATGTTCCAAATGTGGCATATGCCATGAAAAGTTGCTTGAGTATTTTGAATATATTTTTATGTCTTTGCTAATTGTTCCGATCGAATTCTATTTTACAAGATTGTAACAAGATATCTCAATATAATTAGGATGTTCTGAGGCGTAGATTGCTCATTCTCAAGAAATATTTTGACATTAAAGAGTCAAATTCGCTCACATAACCATATGTGTATCTGACCTAAGTGACCTTGACTGGATCACAGTCTGATTGGAGGTGGTGGTATTCCTCCTGCAAATGGTCGATACTCTTGGGAGTACAGAGATGAAACATTGTACACTACATATCCGACATTTACTCTATTCTAAAATGCAGCCTTCCAATGTTTGCTGCGATGACGTCACAGTGATGTCATAGATATAGCAACTTTTCATGTATTCTCTTAGGATATGCTTATTTTACAGAATATAGATAAATTTGTGCAGTTTTCGTGTAAAATGTGAAGGAAAACGCCAGCATTCACTAGGATCTAGAGGAAAGGAACAGAAGTAGTATATAAAACACCGATTCCCGCCGATTTATGCAAATGAGATGACGTCATCGATGACGTCACGTTGTCATGGCGACGAGCCCTTTCCCACCTCCACCACAGAAGAGTTCCAATCTAGGGGGAGGTAACTCTGGGTCACTATAGTTTCGGCAAAGGGCCCCTGGGCATGTATTCATCCGCGGTGATGCAGTTTTGGCGGTGAATCGGTCTCGGGGAAAAAGCTTCCGCGGAGAAAAAGTAGTCCCTAGATGAAATGGTCCGATTGGGTCGAGTGAAGCTTAGGTGAGGGGGCATCTAATGGGCTGGGTGTGGGGTTGAAATAGCGGCCTTCTGCGCATGCGCGGTGGCCGAAGGGTATGGAAATAGCCGTTTTGAGATGTAGGGGAGCCCCTAGTGGACCGATGGGGTCGAGTGAGGTATCAAAGTGAAGCTTAGGTGAGGGGGCATCTAATGGGCTGGGTGTGGGGTTGAAATAGCGGCATTGTGCGCATGCGCGGTGGCCGAAGGGTATGGAAATAGCCGTTTTGGAGCTAGGGGAGCTCCTGATGGTCGAATGGGGTCGAGTGAGGTATCAAAGTGAAGCCTAGGTGAAGGGGTATTTGCTGGCTGGGTGGGTGCATGTAAAATTTTTCCTGAAAAAAAAAAAAAAAAATACGGAACACGGACTTTATCGAAAAACCTGGGAAAATGCCTATATGGGGTATGAGGGGTATATAGGTCGCCGGGCTTAACGGGGCTTGTCTATCAACAGAGTTATCTTTCCCTAGTTCCAGGGTGGGTGTATGTAAAAATTTTCCTGAAAAAATACGGAATACGGACTTTATCCTAAATTACGGGAAAATGCCTATATGGGGTATGGGAGGTATAGGACCATCCTGGGAAACGTACTTCTATACATTTGCGGTAGGGTTGTGGGGTCTCGTTTTACTCGTCTCGTCATTTAGAACATGATAGGAAGTGTCCCCGTGCGAATCGGTGAAATTTTTGAAAAAAGTCACCGAGCCTCATATAGTCCCATACTGAGGGTATAGGATCAATGTTTGTCCCCCTGGGAAACGTACTTCTATACATTTGCGGTAGGGTTGTGGGGTCTCGTTTTACTCGTCTCGTCATTTAGAACATGATAGGAAGTGTCCCCGTGCGAATCGGTGAAATTTTTGAAAAAGTACCATATAGCCCCATATAGACATATATATATAAATATATATTCCCATACTGGGGTATAGGTTCAATGTTTATCCCCTTGGGAAACGTACTTCTATACATTTGCGGTAGGGTTGTGGGGTCTCGTTTTACTCGTCTCGTCATTTAGAACACGATAGGAAGTGTTGCGGAGCGAATCGGTGAAATTTTTGAAAAAAGTCACCGAGGCCTGGGTAGGCCCATAGGCCTATACTGCATGGCTATGGGTGTATAGGGCCATACGGGGTGGACATGTTGGAGTCTAGGTGAGTCCCTAATGGTCCAATGGGGTCGAGTGAGGTCTTATTTTCAAGCTCTCGTGGAGGAGCACTTGACTACACTAATGGTTCGTCCGTGTTCAATAGTCTGCGCATGCGCAGCCTGGCCGTAGTATAGAAAACAGGCATTTTGGGTGCTATGTAGGGGTGTGTTTGGGTTGGAGATGAGCTAATCACGGTTCGAATGGGTCGTGTGAGGTGTCAAAGTGAAGCTCTCGAGGTGTATATTCCGAGTTGAGGCATGTCCGAAGCATCTGTGACGTCATTGTTGACGTCATCAGTAGGAGTAGTAGCGAAAGTGGACATTTTGGGGCAGTGAAGGAAGGTATTTGGGGTCGAGATGGGCTATTCACGGTTCGAATGTGTCCTGGAAGGTGTCATCTTGTAGTTCTCGGCGTGCAGACCTCGCTTTCAGGGCTGTCCGCGTCATCTGTGACGTCATTGGTGACGTCAGCAGTACGAGTAGTAGCGAAAGTGGGCATTTTCGGGCAGTACATGAAGGTATTTGGGATCGAGATGGGCTATTCACGGTTCGAATGCGTCCTCGAAGGTGTCATCTTGTAGTTCTCGGGGTGTACATTTCGATTTGAGGGATGTTCGCGTCATCTGTGACGTCATCGGTGACGTCATCGGTACGAGTAGTAGCGAAAGTGGCCATTTTCGGGCAGTACATGAAGGTATTTGGGGTCGAGATGGTGCGGTAGGAATATCATTCTGCGCATGCGCAGACGCAATGCGGAGCTCTCGTCCAATCAGAAGCGAGTATTTCAAATCCGTCACAGAGCTCTCAGCCAATCAGAAGCGAGTATTTTGACCCGGTGCATTATGGGCCATATCCAAGATGGCGGCACGTATGTTCAAGATGGCGGTACATCCGGTGTCGAAAACTGGCCATTCCGTCGGGATGTGGTCACCTAGTGTCGAAAACTGGTCCTTGTATGGGTCCTGCTAGACGTTTTGACGCCATGATATAGACCGGAGAGAGAGAGAAAACAACAACAACAAGGATGACACATGAGGGAACAACAACAACAACAAGTTTTTTTTTCATATAGTTTATTTTCCCCTCCATCATAACATACCCACGCTGGGGAGCCGCGTTGGGTATGTTTACAATTCAAGAAAGTCTCTTGTCCAATCAGAGACCGCCATTTGCATCTGTCCTATTCGTTCCTGTCCGTTAGATGTATTCTTGTCCAATCAGAAGTCGCCATTTCAGAGAGTTCCTTCTTCGGTCAAGTTCATTCTGAACCGTTTATTCTAATCATCGTCGGCCAGGCCTGGATATTCTTCGGGCAGCATGTCCTGAAACAGTTGTTTGCGCATTCTGATCGCATTTTCCAGGGCCTCGGTGGGTGGTAAACCCATATCCTCTTCCAAGTGACGCTTGGTCTTCATGATGGACCTGTGCGTGGGGTCCCCTTTCATTTCAAGCCGTAGTAAGGTATACTGTTCATAGATCGCCATAGCTGTTTTCCTGATGCGGGGGCGCATTTGGGTGTACGTCTGTTGTAAATTATCCTCTCCGGCGTCCTCGATCGCTTCAGCGTGAGTATTGATAGCTGCTGTCACAATACGATCCCAGAAGGTAGGTTCTGCCTCACTTTCCTGGGATGAAGGATGATTCTCTGAGGTCAAGCTCTCCATATCAGTAGATAGACTGTCAGCCATCTTGGATTCGGTATCAGTCGATGCACTCTCATCAATCTCTGTATCAGTATCTGCCTCAACGGGCTCCTCGGCGTCTTCAGTCCCATGTATATTTTTCTGGTGTCGCATCATATCGTAATGTCTGGTGAACGTGCGTTCACACTCAGAACAAGTATAATCCATGTTGACGGTTGAACGTCGACTGTGCGTGTTTTGGGAATACGCTCGCTTTTATAGACAGTAACGCCCATCAACGCTTAGCTCAACGCTTCAACGCCCTGGTGAATTAACTCAGAAGCTCTGATTTCATGGAATTGACACCAATTCATCGAAATGCAGTGACGCCCGTCAACGCCCGTCGTTACGCCTTAACGCTCGTCTCAACGCTTTAACACACTTTCTTAATGCTTTAACGTTGTTTAATGATGCGTTCGAACAAATGTTTCTTTTGTGCTATTGCTCTGACATACGCCGCTTTCCAGTTCACGCCTGAGGTTTTCAACATCGACGCTGTTCTTTCAATTTCCATATGGACTGGGTCCTTATCCAACAATTTCATATGGGTCAGTAAGTCGACATACTGCTGACGTAAAGCCCGTCGTAGTCTGGGCGCCAATCTGTTATGGGCTAAAATTGCAGCTTCCTTTTTCGAATACCCTTTGCGTTGAAACTTGTTTCCTGTGGCCT
>JAVTVY010025426.1:0-10447 GCA_036873755.1 Hanleya hanleyi
AATGAAAATTTCTGAAGATTCAAAATGCACATTGTGTAAGGAGGAGGAAACTATTGGACAATTGTTCCGATATTGCATTTATGTTACAAATATATGACAAGAATTGAGAAACTGGGTGCTTCGGTCCTGACGTTAAATAAAGATACTATTGTTTAAATTACCGTTGAAATATAGTATAGAATTTTTATAATTGTAGATATTCGAATTCCAGACCGACTTTTCACCAACTAAGAAATATCATAAATATACATTTGATATAGAACAAATGATATATTAATGTAATATAGATAACAAATATTTAGACTTCAATGGCGTGTACCGAAAGAAGTTATGGAGAACGATGTTGATACCTAACCTAATCGGTCTTAGTTAGAAACATAATTCTTATGGCATCACCAACTGTAGCTGTAGAATGAACTTGGGCATGGAAGCATACTTGTCGAGTACCACCGATTTACCGATTCTTCGTGTAGTATTTCTTGTTTGTATGTCTTATTTTGTATTCGTGGGGTGTGTTTTATTTATTATTATTATTTTTGTGTGTGTGTGTTTGTGTGTGTGTTTTGGTTTTGCTTTCCGACCATTCATCTTGTTCCATCAAATTACTGCTGATAGTAATTTGATAGGAGTTGCCTCCGTTATATGATTATGCTTTTATAATACTAAAAATGTATAGATGTAACCTTTAAGTTGCTTTGTTTTGGAAAAACAAAAATATATATATATAAAAAACTTGATAATCTTACACTTATGTTAGTGCTTTTTAATATCTCTATTCATCTTGGCTAAATGTTTACAATATCTTAATTTTATTAGGTTTGAATACGCCATCCAAATTCAAACTACTTGTAGTAGTAGCAACTGTTAGGTGCAGTAGCATAAAATCAAGCAACTGAATATTCTAAACAAAAATGAATGCAAACAGTATTCCAACTCGGATATCAATTAAATAGAACAGAGCCGCTATATCTGTGGAATAGTATAAGAAAGCGGATAAAAGGCATGACAGATGAAACTGATCTAGGTTAAATATTATTATTATAATTACTATGGACGACCTAATTTTTCTTGATTAATTTGAATACATTGGGACACGTTATACCAGCAACCCTTGATGACATAGCTTGGAATCCAGATCAGATTTTTTTCACAGTTTTGTTCCTTAATGATCGTCTCATATTCCTAATTATATCATCTCAAAGACATCCTATTGCACGCATATTCTAGATATTAGACTGTCTGTCACGGGCCCCGTATTCTGCACAAATCTCAGTCATGCAGATTGTGTTTCTGAGCTTTCATGTTATTCACCGTAGAACTCTGTCAGGTCTGCATTCTGTTGCAACTTGGAAATGTGAGAATCTTAATTGGATTCCATCCACCCGTTGACCATTGCCTTTTTATTGTGAGAAATAGAGTATGTATCTGATGTATTTATATGCGAACGCGAAGCGTTCGCATTCTTAGATAGAGCGTGTGTCCAAATGAGACCTGTACCCTTACTACCTTAGCGATCGAAAATGTTGTTACCGAATTGACTAACTTCCGGTTTCATGGTGGGTTCCATCTTGAATTCTGTGATTTGATGCATGACGGGAGGTACGATTTTCTTTGTAAATCTGGAAATCATACGCACACGTGATTTCTTTATGAATCAATCAGTCCAGTAAACAAAACTAAACAATAACTCCAAATAAAACCTCCAAGTATTCATTGTGAAATCCCTATCAGCGGTAAAGTTTGGACTCGTACCTTCCCCTTGCTCAAACGGAAACCAGATCTCCGTGCGAGTCAATGGCAAGGTACGAGTCTACGATAAAGTTCATACCTTGCCTGCATTTGTACGGGGCGAACATTTGATTGTTCGAAGCTTATGCTGCTTCTTTCGTGTTCTACATGTACTCTGCCCTGTCTGGGGTGTTCAGTACAATAAATATTGAATTAAATTGAATTTGTACGAGTCAGGAAAGTCTTGTCGTCTGCTAGAATTAGAAAGAATATTCATAACACCAACATCATACGCTTCGGACTGTCAACACACCAGCGGTCATGAAGTGCAACTTTTCCAATATTTCGGCTCAACAAAGAAACGGTTGATTTCAGCAAAGGTTTGTTAAAATTTGCTGCACAAATAAGTGTTGACATTATTTTACTACTGTCGTTACTTTCATAACCTAGGAATATTTAACTATTGGTAGTTCAACTGCCTTATGCTGCAACACCCGTACTGCCTTTAGCTTATAAATATTCAATTTCACTCAAACTGAACATGCATTGCAACTCCAACCGAAAGTGAAACTTACAGCGAGGGGAATTAACTCTACATAAAACATTGGATTTACTCCCCTTACATAAAATTTTTAATTTTATCTTTTTCAATTACTTTTTGTAATCCGGTTATTTTCTTCCTCATTCTTAGTTGTCATTGATATTTTTACAATAGATCACAACTATGTAAAGACACAACCAAACAATGTTTGGGATCATTCTTATGCCAGAAAAAGCGTAAAACAATCTGAACTGAAATTAATGGATGCATTTCAGTGCAACATTATTGATATCCCTGGTGATGGAAATTGTTTCTTTCATTGTCTTAGTTTAGCCATACATGGGAATATATCAAGGCACCGACATTACAGATACCGGTTTCACAGGGCCATTGGAACGCTTTGGAATGCGATTCTGTCCTGGGTTTAGTCATGATTTAGATGTGTAATTTATAGGCACGACTTCCATGTCAAGTTATCTAGTTGAGTGGATTCCGCTCAAGTTTGGGTCAATAAATCGCTCAAGTGGTGGACAAAATCACTCAAGTTAGAGTGAAGTAACATTCACTCATTACTTGAGTCAAATTTCACTAAACTTGAGCGAAATATTTCACTCAAATACTTGAGTGGTATGAATTTCACTCAAGATGTTTTAGAGAGTATAGACTTCCAATACGCATGTTTCGAGTTATGACATTACTTCGTCTGAGTGAACTCCCTTTGCGCACTGACGTCATTTAGCGCAATGTTATTTCTCTCACAATAATACTCCTTTACCAAGGCCATCAAAGCGTAACTCGATGTTTCACAACTGAAATAGTCCTTGAATTAAGTAATCTTTACACCCCGCTATGTTAAAGGATAGGGGATTGGCCCGATCGTTTCGTCAGAGGACGTTGTCGCTGCGCAAAGGGACGTCACTCAGGTGATGTAACGTCATAACTTGAAAGATGCGTACGGTATTAATACCGGGCGTGGAGTAATAAAATACTTGAAGAAAGACTATGTGAACTCGGTGACAACAATCAATGCAGTTGGCGACGAGAACCATACTTGTATGCCGGCCTTTCTGTGAAAACATGAGGGAGCAATACAGGCATCCCAGTCAATACAAACTAGTATTGATATGTACCTAAGTTTGTAAAAAAAAGCTATCTTTATGTGGAATATTGGCCTAGGACATTTAACGAGAGTAAAGCCTAACCAACATTTTGCCTGTTTATAACTATTAATCTAATTATAGCCACAATGCAAATTGATATGTACCATCTGTATCAACGATATACCTTATACATGAAGTTTTTCTTATTCATTTTTTTTCCGAATGTAACTGAAGTAGTATTTAGCCAAAGTTCTAGTGAACACTGTTATCCATTTTACTTCCTTCCTCCACCAATTATAGATTGTGCCGTTACACACATATACATGTACATAATTGTTTATATTAATTGCTGCCAAAAGTTACTTAACTCATTGCCTACGGCAAGTCGTTCAATTCAATTCAACTTTATGGTATCATAGAAACAATTTACATGTCCATTAAGGACTGGATACAATAACACTCAAACAACTTGTGAGATATGAACATGACCAGGCAAAAATCAAGGAGTAGTGATAACAGTAGCTTGTGACTGTGAAGAACTTGATATAGATCAATACGAAACCCAGTCCAACATGGCTAGGCCCTAAATGTAACCTGTAAATATAGCAGAATGTTGAGTGCCTTATCCTGTCTATAAGCGCAGCATCACGGAACAATAGAGAATTGAGAGAGAATATCACACAGGGACAATTAAATTTTTGCATTTTCTCAGTTGGAACACATTGTATATGAAGCGTGCCACTGTTGTAGCAACATCATTAGGGGGATCGAGCATGAGATTGACAAGCTCATCCAGCGTGAGCGGCTCATGTTAACTTGCGCCGGAAAGCCGTTGTCAGCGGCTTCTTGATAGCCTTATCTAAACACACCTGTGATTGGTTGTTTCGACCTCATAGCGAAAAATTGACCACTTAACGGTCCCGTGATATATGAATCACTGGCTACATTCTTTTCAGCCTCGATTTAAGAGTTTATTACATCGGGAATCGCCAAATAACGTCATGTCATGTGACAATTGTGTGGGGAAACTCCAAAAATGGCGGCTGCGGCCGTCGTGTGTTGTGTTTTTGTTTTCTACTGACTATACAACATACAAGTTCAAGAAAGGTTTCCATCATCAGATTTTATTTATACGAATCACCAAAGCATCAATGATTGTAAAAATATATAGATAGCTTCATGAAATGCAACAAATGAAAGGGGTTTTCCAAGCATGGCGTCACCATCCCGTGTGGGCGATGTAACTTCGTAAGTTGTGCGTGGTTTTTTTTTTCTCCCGACTTGAAAAACAACAACAAACAATTCAAGAATGGTTTCCATCATAAATTTTTATTTATATGAATCCCCAAAGCTTAAGGATTGTAACTAGGCCCATGGGCATATATAGAAAGGTGGTTCAGAAGATAAATGCTATTGCTTGATTGAGGGCTGGGCCAGATACCATCCATCGCAAGTGAAATTTTCTTTGCATAATCTAGATTTTATTGCACATTGTACTTCCATTTGTAAATTAGTATTTTGTAATTAATGGCTAACAGGAAAAATAGTTTTTCACTGATTGTCATACCCGACTCACCCGAGTATCATTTTCAGAGACTATTGATTGACTGGTAGCAATAGTGGAGATATAGCTGCTTCCTGAGCAGCAGATTTCTTTCCCAGAGTTTCAATTCAAAATAGTATCTATTCGTTTGAAAAGCCCCCCAAAAAACACACGAAAAACTGGCCATAATACCAAGCTGATCCGTATGTAGTGGTACTACTATTATACATACACCCGGTACTGGCACTGAATGAAAGTATTAGATTCACAAGTGCCAAGGCATCCATCTCAGCATATTTCAGTTCTCAGACATGTCAGATAGTATTATTTCTAAGTTTAAGTTCAATTGATTCATTAATTTCACTACATACATGTACATATATTCCTAACACCAGTCCATGTGATGACCTAGTTTTAGCTTGACCTCTTCATTCTTCAGAAATTAGACCCAGCATAGATACATGTACAGCCCCAAGAGCTATGGTAGGGCAGCTCTTTACATATGTACATGTTGCCTCCTGAACTGCATTTCTCTGAGCTGAGGTCAATCTTTGGAAGAGTGACCATAGCAGGCTTCCATACTTTAGTGCGTATTAATCTGATATCTCAAAAGAAAACAATTAATAGAGTATTATTTAATACAGATTTGAGATTAAGTACATGTTAAGTGACTATATATAGGCCTACAAAGCCTGTCAATCACTGAAGGATATCTATTTTGGTCTGAGAAAGAATAAACAATTTGGAACTATTTTTATAGGTGTACTTCGCTGGACAAACCTAAAACCAGAAATTTTCTATATCCCATAATAAAGGTGAGACAACTCACCTTTCTGAAAATATATAGTTTACCCTACCTACGGTACCCATGGAAAAATGTTAGGGCCATCATACCATATGTGGAAATTAATATTTTTGCATAATTTATTCCACAAGTTGTGAATATTTATTCCATAGGTAAAGAGTTCATAGATGAACTGTCAGCAGCAACGTTAATATATCAATTTATTATCATATACAACAAAGTATCTAAACTACAAACTTGGTTATGCTGATTGTAAGTTTACTTGACACTCCATGTTAAGTGCTTTACTTTGATAATTGTATATTTGTTTAAAGGCTGTTTCGAGCAGTTATCCATGTATTTTCCCCCATATATCACAGAGAGTGGTTTGGGCGTAAAGGAATGAATTGAATTGAAATTGTATTGTGCAATAAATGAAATTATTATTATTCCCATCCAAATCTGTTTTTTCCACTGCATTCGCAGTGTATAAATTATAATATTGGGAATTTCATTTGGATTTTCTAACTTGATATGTAATAGGTAAAGCCAGAAGAGAAGGCAGATTTTCTATCTGCGTTCGCTTCTAGGCTTTGCCTATTTCATATTATGTATATAATAAGAACGATAATTTATTGAAAAACAGGCATCGCCAGGGAATGTCATGATAGCACCATCCAATGTATCAACAGGTTACTTTTAGAGACATCAGGTTATCTTTAAAGGCGGTACACTCAGCATGTTCCCCTGATAAAACCTAACCAATATGCAGACATATGGACCCAAGTATAGGTTCAAGCCAGCGAACTTATTATCCGTCCCCCAATCCTGACACATTTATTCGTAAGTTTGAAACGGACCCTGGGGACGTCATATTAGTAATTGAATGTAACCACTTCTCCCAAGGAACAAGCATGGAAACCATTCTCATATAGATAAAAAATATGAGAGCAATAGGGACATGCTTATGGATTAGATACACTATTTCTTATGGACGAACGCGGAGTACATATTATCTGAGCAATCACCAACGCGATATACTTAAAATGAAAGACAAATTTCAACTGTATCCAAATATATTTTTACTTCGTTTATGCGATTTTTTCTAACCGGGTAAAAAGTACTTAACTTTTTATATTGTAACTCATAAGTATCAAGTCAATTTGAATCTTGCATGAAATTTCCTCGATTTTGGTGAAATATGTACATTGCAACAGTGGGTCTGTATAGGAAACTCAAAGCATACACACCTTAAACTTGAGTCAAGTATTAGAAAGTGCATACAAATTTTAAAATATATGTATTAAGGCAGTGTGACGTCACCGGACCTAGATATGATCGCAACAGACCACCATAGAATACCATTCTTTATTTGCAGTTTACTCTGGGTAATATAATCGTAAAAAATGACAAAAATTATTTTCAGATACTGTTTTCAATGGACTTTCATTTGATGTGAACTTTACTTGAGGGCTTACGAAAAAAGATGGCATTTTATCATATTTTAACAAGAGCTAACATAGTTTGAAACAGATTTTTGTGTTTAAGTTGAACATTATATACTATTCTAATGTCTTGAATTTGATAGCATGATTCCATGAAAACATTCTTGTATGTTTATTAGAATATACGCGTCATTCAATATTTAGCGGTCATTCATGAAATAATGTCCGTGTTCATAATCCAAAGACATAATTCAAATAAAACCCCAGTGTGCCTGCGAGACCGAAGTGGTCAACAGTTTCAATGATGCTGACAAGACATCATGATGTTCCAAAAATATCAAATCCGTACTGTTGATTAGCATTCTTAATCCATATGCATTTCGACGTAAATTCGTTATCTAGAAAATGATGTATCGCAGTGACGCTTTGATCAACACGATCATGAAGTATAAGAGTTCATACGACCCCTAGCCCAGGTTAACCCTACCAGGCCGCGGGGAGGCGGGTACATTGCCCTCGCACAATCTAACCCATTCCGAAACAACTCCGTTACTTTGTAGTTTATCTTATTGGCGTCATTTTGAGCCTATTTGCATAACACTATTTGCAGGTTCATGGGTAAATTCAAAAGGGCATGTGAGATACGAGAAAAGCGATGTTTTCGCCAATTTTTTCCAAGATTTCTGCTTTCTTGCGAGGAAAAGTGAGCAAAAACCATTTATATCACATCAGATTATGATTTACTAATTTTAGAAAAAGAAAACAGAAAAAAATCCAACCGAAAAATCATACGTCATTGTAACGTTATTATTGTTATTATGTCTCCCCCAACTATGTTGGGGGAGACATCTAGTGTTTGTGTCTGGATGGATGGATGGATGGATGTCCGTCCCCTTGCCTTGTCTGCAAGATATCTTGAGAACTACTTGACAGAATTTCACTAAACTTGGATGAAAGCTTCATTGGGATAGCCCCCTCATTTGGTTAGGTTTTGGTGTGTGTGCATGCGTTCGTCCGTGTCCGTTCGTCCGTCCATCTACTTGTACATGTATATACAGGCCTTGTCTGCAAGATATCTTGAGAACTACTGGATGGAATTTCACCAAACTTGGATGGAAGCCTCATAGGGATAGCCCCCTCATTTGATCAGGTTTTGGTGTATGCGTGCATGCATTCATCCGTGTCTGGTGTCCGTCCGTCCGTTCATCTACTTGTAGGCCTTTTCTGCAAGATATATGGAGAACTACCCCACGGAATTTCGCCAAACTTGGGTGGAAGCTTCATTGCAATGGGCTCATCTGATTAGGTTTCGGTATGCATGCATGCGTTCGTCTGGGTATGTTGTCTGTCTGCCTGTCCATCTAATTATGCATGTATAGACAGGCCTTGTCTGTAAGATATTTGGAAAACTACTGGACGGAATTTCCCCGAACTTGGATCGAAGCTTCATCGTGATGGCTTCCGCATTTTATTATGTTTTGGTGTGCGCGCGTGTTTGGTGTTCATCCGTCTGTCTACTTGTACATGTATAGACAAGCCTTGTCTGTGAAATATCTGAAGAACTACTGGATGGAATTTCCCCGAACTTGGATGGCAGCTTTATCGTGATGGCCTCCTCATCTGATTAGGTTTTGGTTTGTTTGTGTGCATCCATCTGTTTCTGATGTCCAGCTTTGTTACATGTATGTACAGGACTACTCTTGTCTACAAGATATGTGGAGAACTACTGGATGAAATTTCACCAAACTTGGATGGAAGCTTCATTGAAATGGCCTTATGATCTAATTAGGTTTTGGTGTGAGCTAGTGCTTGTGTGGGTCCATGCAAAATGTGCTTATCTGTCTGTCCAATTTTTGTTCACTCCATATCTTGGAAATTACTGAAGGCAGATGCATGAAACTTCTATACGGTACAGCATGTATACTATAGGTGCGGCTCTTGTATGTTTTGCATCTTTCCTATAATGTGATCAGTTTCGAAATAGTTGATGCTTCACAATTACATGTATTTTACATTGGTTGGACGCTGTAGATGTCGGCAATCCACTCATTGCTATATAAATCCCTACCTCCTCACTGGGTTACTGCAACAATGAAAATCGCCTCTTTGTAATTAATATTTTTAGATGCAGCTTTGTTTAGGATACTTATTGCTACTTTCATTTTATAGCACTTTCCCTTAAATTATGTGCCCAATCAAGGCAAGATGGGAGGTTGGGGGGGACGTATGTTTTTGCTTAAAAAAACAACAAGCATAGGCTTCATGCAGGAGCGGCAACTCAAGGGTCAAAGCGGAACCGCTAGTTTATTTTTTTTTTACATTTTTTGAGAGAACTTGACCCAAGGATATTGTGTGGTAACTTTCAGCCCCTATTCCAAGGGGTAAGATATGGCTGAATGCCGCCCCCCCCCCCCCGACCACCCACTGGAGATATCCCAAACGTCCCAGATCTGATAGGGCCAAGCGGAATTAGACATAAATTACGAAACCTAATGCCATAGATCTTGGGTGCTACGCCCGTACATGTATTTTGCTATCAGCATGCGAAATGTATCGACAAATGTGGATATCTCTTGAGATATTGCAATAACTAGAATTGTACCTAGATAGAATTGGTCAATGTCGGCCAAATTGGAAATGTTTCAAGTCAATCACCAGTTGCATTTGTAGTACGAAATTGGAGAGTCTAGATATAATCCTTCAAAATATATCACCAATACTAGAATTTGACCTTGATAAAATAGGTCAAGGTCATTCATCTTCAATAGGCTTCAGGTCCATTGACAGTTGCATATGTTATATTCATTTGGAATGCCTGACAAATTATCCTAGAATGACGGACTAGACGCTTGTATTTCAAGAGTTGTTGTGTCAACAAGCAAGATGGAGAGACAGACGAACGGACAACGCAAACAATGCCCTTCGACCACAATTGACCGAGGGGTTAAATTCAACAACATTGTTCTTCACCATCACAATCCACATCTTTGAACTGTACTTATAGCATAAACTTAATAATTTTCACCGATTTACTGATTTTCGGTCACAGGGACCTGGAACTTTGATCCTTTGACATCCTTTTGAATAAACTTCCTCTTTGCCACGATTGCCCTATGGGTAACACATACCCCATGTTTGATACGAATTCATGGCCTGTAACTGGAGATATTGAAGTCCATAAGGCTCTTGTTCTGCTATGTATAAGAGTGTTAAGTGTCTATAAATGTCTATGTTGAAAAGGGACGTGCCGGTCTCCACCTTAATGTAGAACACCCTTAAACTCATCAGTTAGGATGAAGCTTACTG